>SJYQ01004907.1:253857-303395 GCA_006410935.1 Redunca redunca
CTCAGCCTTCTTCACAGTCTCACATCCATACATGACCACAGGAAAAACCATAGCCTTGACTAGACGGACTTTAACCGGCAAAGTAATGTCTCTGCTTTTGAATATGCTATCTAAGTTGGTCATAACTTTTCTTCCAAGGAGTAAGCATCTTTTAATTTCATAGCTGAAGTCACCATCTGCAGTGACTTTGGAGCCCAAAAAATAAAGTCTGACACTGTATCTACTGTTTTCCCATCTATTTCCCATGAAGTGATGGGACCGGATGCCATGATCTTCATTTTCTGAATGTTGAGCTTTAAGCCAACTTTTTCACTCTCCTCTTTCACTTTCATCAAAAGGCTTTTTAGTTCCTCTTCACTTTCTGCCATAAGGGTGGTATCATCTGCATATCTGAGGTTATTGATATTTCTCCCGGCAATCTTGATTCCAGCTTGTGTTTCTTCCAGTCCAGCGTTTCTCATGATGTATTCTGCATAGAAGTTAAATAAGCAGGGTGACAATATACAGCCTTGGCATACTCCTTTTCCTATTTGGAACCAATCTGTTGTTCCATGTCCAGTTTTAACTGTTGCTTCCTGACCTGCATACAGGTTTCTCAAGAGGCAGGTCAGGTGCTCTGGTATTCCCATCTCTTTCAGAATTTTCCACAGTTTATTGTGATCCATGCAGTCAAAAGCTTTGGCATACTCAAGAAAGCAGAAATAGATGTTTTTCTGGAAGTCTCTTGTTTTTTCCATGATCCAGTGGATGTTGGCAATTTGATCTCTGGTTCCTCTGCCTTTTCTAAAACCAGCTTGAACACCAGGGAGTTCATGGAGAATTTTGACCATTATTTTACTGGCATGTGAGATGAGTGCAATTGTGTGGTAGTTTGAGGTTTCTTTGGCATTGCCTTTCTTTTGAATTGGAATGAAAACTGACCTTTTCCAGTCCTGTGCCCAACTGCTGAGTTTTCCAAATTTGCTGGCATATTGAGTGCAGCGCTTTCACAGCATCATCTTTCAAGATTTGAAACAGCTCAACTGGAATTCTATCACCTCCATTAGCTTTGTTCGTAGTGATGCTTTCTAAGGCCCACTTGACTTCACATTCCAAGATGTCTGGCTCTAGATGAGTGATCACACCATCGTGATTATCCGGGTCATGAAGATCTTTTTAATACAGTTCTTCTGTGTATTCTTGCCAACTCTTTTTAACATCTTCTGCTTCTGTTAGGTCCATACCATTTCTGTCCTTTATTGAGCCCATCTTTGCGTGAAATGTTCCCTTGGTATCTCTGATTTTCTTGAAGAGACCTCTCGTCTTTCCCATTCTATTGTTTTCCTCTATTTCTTTGCATTGATCGCTGAAGAAGGCTTTCTTATCTGTCTTTGCTATTCTTGGAACTCTGCATTTAAATTGGTATATCTTTCCTTTTCTCCTTTGCTTTTTGCCTCTCTTCTTTTCACAGCTATTTGTAAGGCCTCCCCAGACAGCCATTTGGCTTTTTTGCATTTCTTTTCCATGGGCATGGTCTTGGTCCCTGTCTCCTGTACAATGTCACGAATCTCAGTCCATAGTTCATCAGGCACTCTATCTATCAGATCTAGGTCCTTAAATCTATTTCTCACTTCCACTGTATAATCATAAGGGATTTGATTTAGGTCATACCTGAATGGTCTAGCGGTTTTCCCTACTTTCTTCAATTTGAGTCTGAATTTGGCAATAAGGATTTCATGATCTGAGCCACAGTCAGTTCCTTGTCTTGTTTTTGTTGACTGTATAGAGCTTCTCCATCTTTGGCTGCAAAGAATATAATCAATCTGATTTCGGTGTTGACCATCTGGTGATGTCCATGTGTAGAGTCTTCTCTTGTGTTGTTGGAAGAGGGTGTTTGCTATGACCAGTGCATTTTCTTGGCAAAACTCTATTAGTCTTTGCCCTGCTTCATTCCGCATTCCAAGGCCAAATTTGCCTGTTACTCCAGGTGTTTCTTGACTTCCTACTTTTGCATTCCAGCCCCCTATAATGAAAAGGACATCTTTTTTGGGTGTTAGTTCTAAAAGGTCTTGTTGGTCTTCAGAAAACCGTTCAACTTCAGTTTCTTTAGTGTTACTGGTTGGGGCATAGACTTGGATAACTGTGATATTGAATGGTTTGCCTTGGAGACGAACAGAGATCATTGTTCGTTTTTGAGATTGCATCCAAGTACTGCATTTCGGACTCTTTTGTTGACCATGATGGCTACTCCACTTCTTCTGAGGGATTCCTGCCCACAGTAGAAGATATAATGGTCATCTGAGTTAAATTCACCCATTCCAGTCCATTTTAGTTCGCTGATTCCTAGAATGTCGACGTTCAGCCTTGCCATCTCTTGTTTGACCACTGCCAATTTGCCTTGATTCATGGACCTGACATTCCAGGTTCCTATGCAATATTGCTCTTTACAGCATCAGATCTTGCTTCTATCACCAGGCACATCCACAACTGGGTATTGTTTTTGCTTTGGCTCCATCCCTTCATTCTTTCTGGAGTTATTTCTCCACTGATCTCCAGTAGCATATTGGGCACCTAGTGACCTGGGCAGTTCCTCTTTCAGTATCCTATCATTTTGCTTTTTTATACTGTTCATGGAGTTCTCAAGGTAAGAATACTCAAGTGGCTTGCCATTCCCTTCTGCAGTGGACCACATTCTGTCAGACCTCTCCACCATGACCCTCCCGTCTTGGGTTGCCCTGCAGGCATGGCTTGATTTCATTGAGTTAGACAAGACTGTGGTCCTAGTGTGATTAGATTGACTAGTTTTCTGTGAGTATGGTTTCAGTGTGTCTGCCCTCTGATGCCCTCTTGCAACACCTACCGTCTTACTTGGGTTTGTCTTACCTTGGGCGTGGGGTATCTCTTCACGGCTGCTCCAGCAAAGCACAGCCGCTGCTCCTTACCTTGGATGAGGGGTATCTCCTTACTGACTCCATTCCTAACCCATATAGAAAACTATAAAACACTGGTGAAAGAAATCAAAGAGGACACTAATAGATGGAGAAATATACCATGTTCATGGATCAGCAGAATCAATATAGTGAAAATGAGTATACTATCCAAAGCAATCTATAGATTCAATGCAATCCCTATCAAGCTACCAACGGTATTTTTCAGAGCTGGAACAAATAATTTCACAATTTGTATTGAAATACAAAACACCTCGAATAGCCAAAGCAATCTTGAGAAAGAAGAATGGAACTGGAGGAATCAACCTGCCTGACTTCAGGCTCTACTACAAAGCCACAGTCATCAAGACAGTATGGTACTGGCACAAAGACAGAAATATAGATCAATGGAACAAAACAGAAAGCCCAGAGGTAAATCCACACACCTATGGACACCTTATCTTGACAAAGGGGGCAAGAATATACAATGGAGAAAAGACAATCAATCTCTTTAACAAGTGGTGTTGGGAAAACTGATCAACCACTTGTAAAAGAATGAAACTAGAACACTTTCTAACACCATACACAAAAATAAAATGGATTAAAGATCTAAAAGTGAGACCAGAAACTATAAAACTCCTAGAGGAGAACATAGGCAAAACACTCTCCGACATAAATCACAGCAGGATCCTCTATGACTCACCTCCCAGAATATTGGAAATAAAAGCAAAAAATAAACTAATGGGACCTAATTAAACTTAAAGGCTTCTGCACAACAAGGGAAACTATAAGCATGCTGAAAAGACAGCCTTCAGAATGGGAGAAAATAATAGCAAATGAAGCAACTGACAGACAACTAATCTCAAAAATATACAAACAACTCCTGCAGCTCAATTCCAGAAAAATAAATGACCCAATCAAAAAATGGGCCAAAGAACTAAATAGACATTTCTCCAAAGAAGACATACGGATGGCTAACAAACACATGAAAAGATGCTCAACATCACTCATTATCAGAGAAATGCAAATCAAAACCACAATGAGATACCATTTCACACCAGTCAGAATGGCTGTGATCCAAAAGTCTACAAGTAATTTATTTTTTATTGAAGTATAATTACTTTACAGTATTTTGCCATTTTCTATCAAACCTCAACATGAATCAGCCATTGGTATACATTATCCCCTCCCTTTTGAACCATCCTCCCATCTCCCTCCCCATCCCACCCCTCTAGGTTGATACAGAGCCCTTCTTTGGGTTTCCTGAGCCATACAGCAAACTCCCGTTGGCTATCTATGTTACATACAGTAATGTAAGTTTCCATGTTACTCTTTCCATACATTTCACTCTCTCTTCCCCCTCCTCATGCCCATAAGTCTATTCTCTATCTCTGTTTCTCCATTGCTACCCTGTAAATAAATTCTTCAGTACCATTTTTCTAGCTTCCATATATTTGTGTTAAAATGCCATATTTATCTTTTCTTTCTGACTTACTTCACTCTGTATAATAGGTTCTAGGTTCATACACCTCATTAGAACTGACTCAAAGCTGTTCCTTCTTATGGCTGAGTAATATTCCATTGTGTATATGTACCACACTTCTTTATCCATTCATCTGTTGATGGACATCTAGGTTGCTTCAATGTTCTATCTATTGTATATAGTGCTGCAATAAACAATGGGATACATGTGTCTTTTTCAATTTTGGTTTCTTCAGGTTATTTGCCTAGAAGTGGGATTGCTGGGTCATAGGTGGTTTTATTCCTAATTTTTAAAGAAATCTCCATAACATCTTCCATAGTGGCTGTATGAGTTTACATTCCCACCAACAGTGCATGAGCATTCCCCTTTCCCTACACCCTCTCCAGCATTTATTGTTTGTAGACTTTTTTATGATAGCCATTCTGATTGGAGTGAGGTGATATCTCATTGTAGTTTTGATTTGCATTTCTCTAATAATGCATGATGTTGAGCATCTTTTCATGTGTCTGTTAGCCATGTATAGCTTCTTTGGAGAAATGTCTGTTTAGGTCTTTTCCCCACTTTTTGATTGAGTTGTTTGTTTTTCTACTATTGAGTTGTATGAGCTGCTTGTATATTTTGGAAATTAGTCCTTTGTCAGTTGCTTCATTTGCTATTATTTTCTCCCATTCTGAGGGCTGTCTTTTCACCTTGCTTATAGTTTCCTTTGCTGTGAAAAAGCTTTTAAGTTTCATCAGGTCCCACTTGCTTACTTTTGTTTTTATTTCCATTACTCTAGGAAGTGGGTCATAGAGGATCTTGCTTTGATTTATGTCATCAAGTGTTCTGCCTATGTTTTCCTATAAGAGTTTTATAGTTTCTGGTCTTACATGTAGGTCTTTAATGCATTTTGAGTTTATCTTTGTGTATGGTGTTAGGAAGTGGTCTAATTTCATTCTTTTATATGTAGCTGTCCAATTTTCCTAGCTCCATTTATTGAAGAGGCTGTCTTTGCCCCATTGTATATTCTTGCCTCCTTTGTCAAAGAAAAGGTACCCATAGGTTCATGGGTTTATTTCTGGGCTTTGTATCTTGTTCCATTGGTGTATATTTCTGTTTTTGTGCCAGTACCATACTGTCCTGATGACTGTAATTTTGTAGTATAATCTGAAGTCAGGAAGATTGATTCCTCCAGCTCCATTCTTCTTTCTCAAGACTGCTTTGGTGTTTCATGGTCTTTTGTGTTTCCATATGAATTGTGAAATTTTTTGCTCTAGTTCTGTGAAAAATGCCATTGGTAATTGATAGGGATTGCATTGAATCTGTAGATTGCGTTTGGTAGTATAGTCATTTTCAAAGTATTGATTCTTACTACCCAGGAACATGGAATATCTTTCCATCTGTTTATGTTGTCTTTGATTTCTTTCATCACTGTCTTATAATTTCTTTCATCTGTGAGGAAAGATGCCTTTCATCTGTGTACAGTTATTTTGTCTCCTTAGGTAAGTTTACTCCTAGATATTTTATTTTTTTCATTGTAATGGTGAATGGGATTGATTCCTTAATTTCTCTGTCTGATTTTTCATTGTTAGTATATAGAAATGCAAGTGATTTCTGTGTATTGATTTTATACCCTACCACTTTGCTAAATTCACTGATTAGCTCTAGTAATTTTCTGATACTACCTTTAGGGTTTTCAACCTTTAGGGTTTACTACCTTTAGGGTACATTATCATGTCATCTGCAAACAGTCTGAGATTTACTTCTTCTTTTCTGATCTGGATTCCTTTTATTTCTTTTTCTTCTCTGATTGCTATAGCTAGGACTTCCAGAACAATGTTGAATAACAGTGGTGAAAGTGAACACCCTTGTCTTGTTCTTGATCTTAGGGGGATGGTTTCAGTTTTTCATCACTGAGAATAATGTTTGCTGTGGGCTTATCATATATGGCCTTTACTATGTTGAAGTAGGTTCCTTCTATGCCCATTTTTTGAAGAGTTTTAATCATAAATGGGTGCTGAGTTTTGTCAAAGGCTTTTTCTGCATCAATTGAGATTATCGTATGGTTTTTATCTTTCAGTTTGTTAATATGGTGTATTACATTGATTGATTTGCATATATTGAAGAATCTTTGCATCTCTGGAATAAACCCAACTTGATCATGGTGTATGAGCTGTTTGATGTGTTACTGAATTACGTTTGCTAAAATTTTGTTGAGGATTTCTGCATCTATGTTCATCAGTGATATTGGCTTGTAGTTTTCTTTTTTTGTGTTGTCTTTGTCTGGTTTTGGTATCAGGGTGATGATGGCCTTGCAGAATGAGTTTTGAAGTGTTCCTTCCTCTGCAATTTTTTTTTTATTTTTAAAAATTTTTATTTTTATTTTATGTTGCTTTACAATACTGTATTGGTTTTGCCATATATTGACATGAATCAGCCACGGGTGTACATGAGTTCCCAATCCAGAACCCCCCTCCCACCTCCCACCTCATATCATCTCTCTGGATCATCAGAGTTTTAGAAGGATAGGCATTAGCTCTTCTCTAAATGTTTGATAGAATTCTCCTGTGAAGCCATCTGGTCCTGGGCTTTTGTTTTTTGGGCGATTTCTGATCACAGCTTCAATTTCAGTGCTTGAGCATTCCCCTCATATTTTCTATTTCTTCCTGGTTCACTCTTGGAAGACTGAACTTTTCTAAGAATCTGTCCATTTCTTCCAGGTGAATGTTCCATGTGCACTTGAGAAGAAGGTGTATTCCTCTGCATTTGGATGGAATGTCATGAAGATATCAATGAGATCCATCTCATCTAATGTATCATTTAAGACTTGTGTTTCTTTATTAATTTTATGTTTTGATCATCTGTTCATTGGTGTAAGTGGGTGTTAAAGTCTCCTACTATTATTGTTTTACTTTCAATTTCTCCTTTTATGTCTGGTAGTGTTTTTCTTATGTATTGAGGTGATCCTATGTTGGGTGCATAGATATTTACAATTGTTATGTCTTCCTCTTGGATTGATCCCATGATCATTATGTAGTGTTCTTCCTTATCTCTTGTAATCTTCTTTATTCTAAGGTCTATTTTGTCTGATATGAGGATTGCTACTCCAGCTTTCTTTTGCTTCCCATTTGCAAGGAATATATTTTTCCATCTTCTTGCTTTCAGTCTATATGTGTCTTTAGGTTTGAAGTAGGTTTCTTGTAGACAGCATACATATGGGTCTTGTTTGTATCCATTTGGCCAATCTGTGTCTTTTGTTTGGAGCATTTAATCCATTTACATTTAAAGTAGTTATTGATATATGTTCTCCTATTGCCATTTTCTTAATTGTTTAGGGTTGATTTTGCAGATCTTTTTTTCTTCTCTTGTATTTCTTGACTATGTAAGTCTGTTTAACATTTGTTGTAAAGCTGGTTTGGTGGCACTGAATTCTCTTAGCTGCTGCTTGTCTGAAAAGCTTTATATTTCTCCATCAATTTTGAATTAGTTCCTTGCCAGATACAAGGATTTTTGGTGCAACCAAAAATCTTGGTTGTAGACTTTTCCCTTTCAGTACTTTAAATATATCCTGCCACTCCCTTCTGGCCTGCAGAGTTTCTGCTGAAAGATCAGCTGTTAAACATATGGGGCTCCCTTGTATGTTACTTGTTGCTTTTCCCTTGCTGCTTTTAATTTTAATTTTTTGTATTTAGTCTTTGTTAGTTTGATTAGTATGTGTCTTGGTGTGTTTCTCCTTGTTTTTTTTTTTTTTTTTTCCCTTTTAAAAATATAACATTTATTGCTTTTAGATGGTTTGATACAGAACAGCGTTTCTTCTCATTTTGAATTTGGAAGTACTATACAACTGGATACAAAGAGGAACAAGAAGTACCAAAACCGAACTTGTGATTCTCTGTTCATGTGGCATAAACCTGTTTTTTACACAACATGTAGCAGCAATTTTAAAGTTCTCTTTAGAAAAATATGAATTCTACACATTTATTATTGTTTCCTGTTTAATGCATGGGCTGAAATCACTAGGATCAACTTCATTCTGGAGGAAAGGGAGGAACAGAGCGTGGAAAGAACAGTGAAACTTTCTGAAACAAAGGGGAATCGGACTGCCACCCAGTTCCCCCTGGGGGCTGGTGGGAAAAACAGCCCCGGGTTTTTGTTCTGTTTTCACAGCAGGGAGTTTCATGTGCTGATTAAATCTCAGTATTGTGTTCATAAATCAAAAGGAAAAAACAAAAGAGAGAAACTTGCACCTCAAAAAACTCTTCAGAAGATCTATATCTATCTATCTATCTATCTATCTATCTATATATATATATATTTCTTCTTTTTTTTTGTAAAAGCCCTGAGAGAAGGAGAAAAAGAATCAAACAAAATGTATAGGAACAAATTAGCTGGACATGCAAACTGAGCTATGATTCACCCAGAGTTTAAGCAAATCACAAATTTCACAGTTTAATATTGGGAGAGGGGACAGAACAACAAACAAACAAATGATACATTTCTCAACCTCACTAATAAAATGTGGCGAGACCTTATCGACTACGAGGGTACAGATGAAGGCTAAATAAAGCTTTAAATCAATAGTGATTATTGCTAGCTGCAGCCTTGGCCGCGGTGCTGGGCTGGTTCCGGCTACATCTCACCCAAGCACAGAGTTAACTCGTGGCTTCTCCCCACAACGTTCCGAGTTTTAGTGTGGAGAGCTGCAAAGGAAAACAAAACACCCAAATAATAATAATAATAATGAAAATAACAACAATCGTCATAAAAAATTGAAGGATGAATGAACTGGTTTTAGGTAAGCACACCACGCTTGGTATGAAATGATACACGGTTGGGGACGGGGTGGGGGGGGCGGTCATTGGTTCTGATTCGTCTTCACCTAAAGTAAATAAAGCCTCATTTGAAACTGGTTCACACATCCCTAATACGGTTAAAAATCTTAATATTCCTCAACCTTTCTCCTTTCACATGCAAAGATACCGCTTTTTCATCACGTCAAGAACACACAGCTTCCTTTGAAGTCTGGGCGGTTAGATTTTGGCCACCAGAAGTGGGTGAGGAAGTGGAAGGTGGGGTCCCTGTGGTGGGCACAGGTCTGAGGACAGAGGAACCCTGGGTCCCTGGGGCGGGGGTTGGGGGGTGAGGCACTGAGGCTCGGGGGGGTCCCTCTCCTTGGGTTTATAATATATGGGACTCTTTGCACTTCTTGGACTTGGTTAACTATTTCTTTTTCCATGCTGGGGAAATTTTCAACCATTTTCTTTATTTTTGATTAGGTCCCTATTCCTATAATTTGCCCATATGTTGCTATAGTCTATTTTTGCCCATATGTTGCTATAATCTATTAAAATGTCATTTTGAAAAAATAAATTTATTCTCATGTGCTCATGTCTCAACCCGTACATTTATATTTTTAGTTTGAGTGTATAGCAGTACATATATTTCTAATTTATGCAATGATATTTTGTGACTCAATTGCTAAAGCTGCAACTGATTATTAAATTTTATTAACCATTAGTACATATAATGGTAACAAATATTTTGTTTTAATCTAACAGCACACATAATATGCAACAAAATTAATAACAGTTACTTAACATTTAATATCAATATGTGTTCAGTATTTCCAGTATATCTCAAAAATTTTGCTGTATGTTTGAATCAGGATTTAAACAAAGTATAGCAGATGAATTTTGATGATGGTTTTTAAGTTTCTTTTAATCTAAAAAGGTTTTCTCTTCCTCTTGTTTTCATGTCATTTATTTGTTGAAGAAATCGGTTCATTTGTCCTGCATCCTGGATCTGGCTGAAAGTATCTTTGTGATGAAAATAATGTGCTTCTTGGAACTGGTAGATAGAATTTGGTCTAGAAATGATTAAATTCATAATATTTTTATTTTCATTCATCATCTGTGGACTTCCTACTGTGTTCCATCAAGGACAAAGTTCTGATTATATTTTTCCACAAAATTAACTGTTTCATCCATGTTTTCAAATTTTTCTAGAGTTAGGCAATGACTCTCACAATGGTTTTAACATGAATTGGGTTTTGGAAGCTATTTCCCCTATTTTCTTTTCTTTTCTTTTTTTTTTCAGTTTAGAAAATTTAGATTAGTTAGTAATTTTTCTATTTTGTAGATATTTTAAAAGAACCAGCTTATGGATTTTGATTTTTCTTCTAAGAGCCATAGGAAGCTATTTAAGGGTTAAAGTGGCTGAGCCAAGGGTGTGAGAACAGTAGTTTGGCTGATCTCAGTAGTTTGGCTCTTTGTAAAGATGATGTTGGCCACAATATGGGGGATAGTATAAGATACAATGGTTTAAAAAAAATACACATAGAGCATTAAAGAGTATGTCAGTATTTCAGATATGAGATGGAGTTTTCCTGAATTTGGAGAGAAGTGGATTGTTTCAACAGACATTGAAGAGATACAAGCTGTGGGTTTGATGATGGCATTGACCTGGCTTTGAAGGCAATGCTGAGGTTTGTTTCTTTACCAGTGGGGCAGGTGGTAATGCCATTAATTGAGAATGAGAAGGCTGGATGAGGTCCATGTTTAGTGATAGGATACTAAACTTGGATTTGGACATGTTGAGTTTGTTGGGTCTTTGAGATATTTGATGAAATTATCAGGTTACTGGAATGTGGTTACATCAATAGTAATTAGTATGTCCTAAAAATGACTCTGAAAGAGATGGGAATACCAGACCACCTGACCTGCCTCTTGAGAAACCTGTATGCAGGTCAGGAAGCAACAGTTAGAACTGGACATAGAACAACAGACTGGTCCCAAATAGGAAAAGGAGTACGTCAAGGCTGTATATTGTCACCCTGCTTATTTAACTTTAGGCAGAGTACATCATGAGAAAGGCTGGGCTGGAAGAAGCACCAGCTGGAATCAAGATTTCTGGGAGAAATATCAATAACCTCAGATATGCAGATGACACCACCCTTATGGCAGAAAGTGAAGAGGAACTAAAAAGCCTTTTGATGAAAGTGAAAGAGGAGAGTGAAAAAGTTGGCTTAAACTTCAACATTCAGAAAATGAAGATCATGGCATCTGGTCCCATTACTTCGTGGCAAATAGATGGGGAAACAGTAGAAACAGTGTCAGACTTTATTTTTTGGGCTCCAAAATCACTGCAGATGGTGATTGCAGCCATGAAATTTAAAGATGCTTACTCCTTGGAAGGAAAGTTATGACCAACCTAGACAGTATATTCAAAAGCAGAGATATTACTTTGCCAACAAAGATCCGTCTATGTTGGCAGTCAAGGGTATGGTCAAGGCTATGGTTTTCCCAGTAGTCATGTATGGATGTGAAAGTTGGACTGTGAAGAAAGTTGAGCACTGAAGAATTGATGCTTTTGAATGGTGGTGTTGGAGAAGACTCTTGAGAGTCCCTTGGACTGCAAGGAGATCCAACCAGTCCATCCTAAAGGAGATCAGTCCTGGTTGTTCATTGGAAGGACTGATGCTGAAGCTAAAACTCCAGTACTTTGGCCACCTCATGCGAAGAGTTGACTCCTTGGAAAAGACTCTGATGCTGGAAAGGATTGGGGTTAGAAGGAGAAGGGGATGACAGAGGATGAGATGGATGGATGGCATCACCGACTCAATGGACTGAGTTTGAGTGAACTCCAAGAGTTGGTGATGGACAGGGAGGCCTGGTGTGCTGTGATTTATGGGGTCGCAAAGAGTTGGACATGACTGAGCGACTGAACTGAACTGAACTGAAAAATGAGTCAGAAGCAATTAGCTGCCTACACAGTAAACTCTAATGACACAATGTGTGGTTCTAATTGTTACACTTGGGTATGTCTGGGGTGATTTGCTCATGGATTAGCTCATAATGCCAAACAGAATGACTTTGCCTTCATCCTACAGGGAATCCATTGGTAACTTTCACTGAGGGAATTTCAAGATTCTTTTTGCTTTGTCAGTAATAGATTTGAAAGAGTACAAATAAATATGTTCGTGCAAGTAAGGCTTCCAAGGAAAATCTTTGCACAAGTGAACACTGTTTCATTCTATACCTTCTACTTTCCTTCCTTAAGAAGAGAGGACGCCATACATGTGAGAATGTGTGCTCAGTCGTATCTGACTCTTTGTGAGCCCATGGACTGTAGCTCACCAGATTTCTCTGTTCAAGAAATTTTAACTTGGTATCTGAAATATATTTTTCCATGCTAAGTTGCTTTAGTCATGTCCTACTCTTTGCAAGCCTATGGACTGTCGCCTACCAGGCTTTTCTGTCCATGGGGTTCTCCAGGCAAGAATACTGGAATGGGTAGCTGTTTCCTTCTCCAGGGATCAAACCTGTATCTCCTGTGTCTCCTGCGTTGGCAGACAGATTCTTTACCAATGTGACACCTGGGAAGCCCCAAGCCCACACATGTGAGAACAGTGGTGGCCTAATCAATTTGGCATTCATAAAGGTGACTCTGGCCCTAACATAAAGTATGGTAGAGGGAAATATACATTTTAAATTTTTCTTTGAAAAATCACCATTTTTTCTTCAAGAAAACCATCATTTTCTCATTCTCCCCAAGTCTTACAGAAACTGAATGAGGACACCAGGATCTGCCTAATTTTAATTATTTGTAGTTTTCAATCTGTCTATCTGATAAATAAATATCCAGGTAAGCGATCAAAATCCTGGTGATCCTATGAAATTTTCTATTTCTCTTCAGGACAAATAATTCCATATCCCTGTAATAAATACTAGATGTTCTACTGTTGAGAAAATAAGCTTTATAAGATTTATTTTTAACAGTAAATTGGAAGAAATAGAAGAATAAAACAAATGGGGAAATAATTATAATGTTTCAGATATTATATCAAAGCTTCAGATATTATCTCATAATCTATAGAGAATTTTCCAGTCAGGGTATGGACAACTAAATGATGCTGTTCAAACTTGTTAAAAGTTATTCATGGAATCATGATAAGATGAGATAAAATCACCAATTGTATNACAATCTGAATCTGTACTCATTGTCCATATGGCCAGTTTTCAGTGGAGATATATCATTCAATCTTCTTGCTATTTGTATTGTGTTTCCATGTCTCTTTGCAGGTATATACTTTAAAAGATATATTCTTTAAACTAATATTTGTTCATGTAAGGGAAGATCGAAAATAAGATCTTTCTTAAGATTAAACTAATACAATTTTGGTAAATAGGTAAATTTTTGTATATATCTTAATCAACAAAAATATGCATATAAATTGTGTTATTTATTTTATTTTGAGAAACAGCTGAATTTTCACACTAAATTATAGGTGGATTTTCCCCTTCTAAGTAATCTAAGAATCCCTATGTTCACTTCCAAATATCTTAGTATCTCTTTTTCTGGATTTACTTTTAGGCAAAATTTATATGTCACAGAAGAAAGTATAGTTATTTAAAGATCATGTCAAATATTTCATTTACATTATTGACAAAAAATAAAAGACATCAATATATCCAAAAAGAAAAGTACTTAGTTATAAAAACAAACAAGAAACTTACTGTACTTTATACCTAACTTTATTCATTTAGAAAGTATTTTTTGAGTACTACAAAAGAGAGAGAGAGAAATCACTCTCAATGGTTTTTAAGTCAAATACCACTGAAAATATTGAAAAGTGTATCTACATAATCCAAAACAATTACTGAACTGAAGATATATTTTTACAAATGTCCTGATTAAAGGGGATACATAAACAAGGAAGATGCATTTTTAAAAAAATAAAATAGGACTATTTTCATGGTCTTTTATGACTATGTTCTTCACCTACTCTTTTCACTGCAGTGGATATGATGGAGGCAAATAAGACTCTGGTGACGGAGTTTGTCCTCACAGGACTCACAGATCTCCCAGGGCTGCAGGTCCCCCTGTTTGTGGTATTCCTGGTCGTCTACCTCACCACCATGGTGGGCAACCTTGGACTGATTTTTCTCATCTGGAAGGACCCCCATCTTCACACCCCCATGTATTCCTTCCTGGGCAGCTTAGCCTTTGCAGATGCTTGTTCTTCCTCTTCTGTGACTCCCAAGATGCTAATTAATTTCTTATCTGTGAATCACACTATTCCCCTGGTTGAGTGCATCTCCCAATTTTATATTTTTGCTTCCAGTGCAAACACAGAATGTTTCCTCCTGGTGGTGATGGCCTATGACCGCTATGTAGCCATATGCAATCCCTTGCTTTACCCAGTGGTGATGTATAATATCTTCTGCACCCAGTTAATAGGTGTTTCGTATATTATTGGGTTTCTTCATCCCATGATGCATGTGGGTTTGTTATTTAGATTAACTTTCTGCAAGTCCAATGTAATACATTATTTCTACTGTGAAATTTTACAACTATTTAAGATTTCTTGTACTGATCCTAGACTTAATATGCTCCTGATCTTTGTATTTTCAGTCTTTATACAATCTTTCACTTTTATGAGTATCATTATCTCTTACTCCCATGTTCTCTTTGCCATCCTGAAAAAGAAGTCTGTAAAGGGCAGGAACAAAGCCTTCTCCACCTGCAGTGCCCACTTGCTGTCTGTTTCCTTGTTCTATGGCACTCTCTTCTTCATGTATGTGCGTCCTGGGTCTAGATCAGCTGAAAATCAGGATAAACTATATTCTTTATTCTATACAATCATAATTCCTCTGCTAAATCCTTTTATATACAGTCTGAGGAACAAAGAGGTTATAGGTGCCTTGAAGAGAATAATAAATAAATAAACATATTTTAAGGCAAAATTTGAACTGTTCTTTTCAAACTTTGAAAAATCAAGGGGTCTGCAGTTAAGCAAATTGGCCTTGGCTTTATCATTTAAACAGAGGGTAATGTCTAGGGCAGTGTCTAAGCACGGTATGATGAAAGTCATCTTCAGTGACAAGAGGTGTTCATATCACAGAAAACTGAATTTTTAATGAAAAATTAAATCCTTAATATTTGAAATCCTTTACATTTGAATCAGTTCTAATGAGGTGGATGAAACTGAAACCTATTATACAGAGTGAAGTAAGCCAGGAAGAAAAACACCAATACAGTATACTAACACATATTATGGAATTTAGAAAGATGGTAATGATAACCCTATATGCGAGACAGCAAAAGAGACACTGATGTATAGAACAGTTTTTTGGACTCTGTGGGAGAGGGGGAGGGTGGGATGATTTGGGAGAATGGCACTGAAACGTGAATATTATCATATGTGAAACGAATCACCAGTCCAGGTTCGATGGATGATACAGGGTGCTCGGGGCTGGTGCACTGGGATGACCCAGAGGGATGGGATGGGAAGGGAGGTGGGAGGGGGATTCAGGATGGGGAACACATGTACACTCGTGGTGGATTCATGTCAGTGTATGGCAAAACCACTACAATACTGTAAAGTAATCAGCCTCCAATTAAAATAAATAAATTTATATAAAAAATAAAACTAAGGATTTAGGGCTTGCAGTGTTTCACTCTGCAAATTCCATCTAAATTAGATACAGTAGTTTGCAATTTTACTGTGGCAGACATTTGCATGTTTCTTTGTTTGAGAGTGGGGTGAGTGAGTGAAGCTAATTCTCTAAGCTTGAATATCAAAATTCTGGCTGTTTCTCAACTGTTTAGAGACTCAGATGAGATGACTTCTTGTAGGAGATTGTCCCTGAAGAGGAAAATTACTTTGAATGAAGAAAAGGTGTAAAAAAGCACAGAATACAAGAGATCGGTGCATTTTACGGAGAATAATGGAAGTCAGGATAAAATTTAAAATGGACTATTGAATTTGGTGCAAATATATGCAGGTACATAGTGCATTTTACTGGGAAATTATAGGCAATAGTGATATTCAAGAATTTTCAGATATTAAATGATTTCAGAATATATTTCCTCAGATATTAGTAGTCTTCTGTATTAATAATATTTACATGTTTAATAAAGTATAAACATAAATTCATATAATTTTCATATTTCTTATACTCTTGCATGTTTGCTATTTAAGTAAAAATATATGATGCAGCATTTCTTAACTTGTGTAAGTGCCACCCTGGAATGAGTCTCATTTCCAAAATGATTGTAAAAACCTGTAATATAATATTTATTGTTCTTTCATTGATTGCTCTGTATGGAATGTGTAGTGACTTTCTCTATTGACCATATTCTAAATTTAAAGGAATTCTAAAGTAGGAAACGTAAAATTTGTTTGCACTTATAATAATATTTCTAGCTAACCACTGCTGTTGCAAAATCCTCAGGTGATGACCTGGTATTGCTGATCAATAAGGAAGAATTAAGAGGAAGAAATATGTAGACAGAAAATCTGATGCGTGGATACAACAGGTATGCAGGGTAGGAGGATGCAAGGCTGAGAACTGAAGCCAGTGATGCAGCTCCTCTGCCCTGTCTTAGACTATCTTTAGTCTTTCACAGGGCACCAAGAATAAGTGAGCTTAAAATGATTATGTGAATGTAGTCAGCCATCTAAACAGGCAGTGACAAGAAGAATGAACACACTGAAGACAAATGAATTAGAAAGTTCTACAAATCAAATCAGTACCAGGAGAAAATGATCCTTGTTATATAAATGGAAGAACTTATTATGGGCATCTCTGGTGCTGATACAGATTGAAGTTTCTAACCCATTCATGCTTCTGCAAGGGGTCCTATTCTCCCTTCAACCAGTTGGGGGAAAGGGTTTAGATTTGTGGAAAAGGACATGATTACTAATATTTCAAAGCACAAGTGCTTTGAAGCCATGTAATATCCAAACTCATCAGAAAAAAAACTCACCTATTGAAGTATCTAATTTTTGAGAGTATTTTTGAACAGAACTGACCACTGGAGGGAGTCTTGGCAAGTTTAGTTTCACTCATTCTAAAATATAGCTCATCAAGCCATTTCCTAGGAACAAAGGAAATCTCAGTTTCAGAAGTTAAATAACCTGTAGTGGATAATACTGAAAGCATAGTAACCACAAGAAGACTGTGTTCCTGGCAAATAGTTCCAGATTTCGGGGTAAAAGAAGATCTACAACCTTCTAGATAGAGAGACTGGATTACAAAGTAATCTTTACAAAGTAAAGATAAGTATAGTAATATTTGATGTCTCATTTTTTGCACTGAAAATAGAGACAATGGAACAGCATTTATAAACTTCTGAGAAAAAAAATAATGGGTTCATGAATAGTGCTGTGCATAAGGATTGTGAATGATCATGCAAACTGTGCACTCCTTAACTCAGGAGCACCATTCACAAAACAATATTGTGTTGCTGGCTGCCCTGCGTTTTAGACACCATAAGCAATGACACAATGGATAATGATGATGATTGGGAACAGTATTTTAAGTAGTTAGATTTTGAAGACTATAAAACAAATAACATTTCATCACTCTTTTAGGTGAATTGTGGCAAATATCAGAGGAGACTTTATTCCAATGGAGAGCCTATGTTATGTGTTATGTAGTATAAACTGTATGCCATGACTCACTTTGAAACACTGTTTTCTACTTGGCTTCTCTGGTTGCTCAGATGGTAAAGACTCCGCCTGCAATGTGGGAGACCTGGGTTTGATCCCTGGCTTGAGAAGATCCCCTGGAGAAGGGAATGGCAACCTACTCCAGTATTGCCTGGAGAATCCCATGGACAGAGAAGCCTGGCGAGCTACAGTCCATGCGGTCACAAAGAATTCACTTAGTGACTAACACTGAAGTCTATAAGAGCAATTTCTGTCACTTCTTTTCCATTTGTAGACAAACCTCAATTTAAGGTTCTTGAGAATGCATTGCTTGAGGGATAGCCTGACTCACTATAATAGCTAGTGTTGAGTGACTCATTCAATGTGAGTTACAGATCACACTGTCCATTGATTTGTATATATTTCCTCTCACAGACACTGTTGGTGCCTCCCCATGTCTTTTCTATACATCTTCATCTGAGGGCTTTGTATGATGACCAGAACCATTTTAACCCTCATTTAAGGCAAACTGTAAGAACTGGGAAATGACTACTATTCATAGAATCTCCCTTAGACCATTTATCAACCAATGACTGACAGGAGTCAGTGAACAAATACCTCAGACATTTGCCCTTTAGTTGATATAAATTTGACATTTATGCTCTATACTGGCTTATGGTGTTTCCAAAAACAGATTAAGCTTGATTGCCCACAGTTGTAACCTGTTTGGTAAATTACTCTTTATCAGCTGCATTTCCTTTCCTATTTCATTTCATCACTTTCTTAGTCATCACCTGCTGCTGCTGCTGCTGCTGCTGCTAAGTCACTTCAGTCATGTCCGACTCTGTGCAACCCCATAGATGGCAGCCCAGTAGTCTCCTCTGTCCCTGGGATTCTCCAGGCAAGAGTACTGAAGTGGGTTGCCATTGCCTTCTCCAATGCATTGAAGTGAAAAGTGAAAGTGAAGTCACTCAGTCATGCCCGACTCTTAGCGACCCCATGGACTGCAGCCTACCAGGCTCCTCCGTCCATGGGAGTTTCTAGGCAAGAGCACTGGGATGGGTTGCCATTGCCTTCTCCAGTCATCACCTATTCACAGTTAAATTACTGCACTCACATAATGTCTCAGTCTCTGAGATACAACTTAAGACACCCTGTACCCCTTCTATCTCTGGCAGAACACAAACCAGGTACCGCTTTTACCCTAGGGTAGAACTGAATGTTTTATGCAGGAACTAGGCATACCTGTTCTACCCTACTTCAATATGATGAAATTTTTACTTCTACAGAAATCTCAATGGTTGTGGGTCCTCCTACTACTTTGAATATGCCCCATGTATCCAGATGTTATCCAGATCTAAGCAGAATGTTAAAGCGAGATTTTCTTTTACCTCATACCGTTAAGAGTCTGTGCCCTACCACACATATATACAATATACTCTACCAAGGTTGATGGTGAATGTCCATTTTAACTTGGTGTCTGAAATATGTGTGTGCATGCTAAGTTTTCAGTCATATTCTACTCTTTGCGACCCTATGGACTGTAGCCCACCAGGCTCCTCTGTCCATGAACTCAGGCAAGAATACTGGTGTAGGTTGCCATTTCCTCCTTCAGGTTAACTTCCCAACCCAGGGATCGAACCCACACCTCTTATGTCTCCTGCATTGACAGGCGGGTTCTTTACCATTAGCACCACTTGGGAAGACCATCTGAAATAAACACTTTAGTTATTAAGAAGAATCTTAAATTGTATAATTAAGGATATTTCATTTGTCCTTCAAGCACCATCTATTTCCATTTTTGCCATCAAGGTTTTGCATTTATTATGTCAGGAAATCTGGAAGACCCAGAGACCCAGCAGTGGACACAGGACTGGAAAAGGTCAATCCTTATCCCAATTCCCAAGAAGGGTAGTACTAAAGAATATGCTAACCATCAGACAATCACACTCATCTCCCATGCTTGTAAGGTCATGTTTAAGATCTTGCACGCTAGGCTTCAGAATTATGTGAACTAAGAACTTCCAGATGTCCAAGCTGGATTTAGAAAAGGAAGAGGAGCTAGAGATCAAATTGCCAATATTTGCTGGATTATAGAGAAAGCAAGGGAATTTCAGAAAAACACCTATCTCTGTTTCATCAACTACGCTAAAACCTTTGACTATGTGGATCATGACAAACTGTGGAATGCTCTTAGAGAGATGGGAATACCAGACCATCTTACCTGTCTCCTGAGAAACCTGTATGCGGGTCAAGAAGCAACAGTTAGAACCCTGTATGGAAAAACTGATTGGTTCAAGATCGAGAAAGGAGTATGACAGGGCTGTCTGCTGTCACCCTCTTGGTTAACTTATATGCTGAGCACATCATGAGAAATGCCAGGCTAGATGAGTAACAAGCTGGAATGAAGACAGATGGGAGAATCAACAACCTCAGATATGTGGTTGATACCACTCTAATGGCAGAGAGTGAAGAGGAACTAAAGAGCCTCTTGATGAGGGTGAAGGAGGAGAGTGAACGAGCCGGCTTAAGACAAGCATTGAAAAAGCTAAGATCATGGCATATGGCCCCATTACTGCATGGCAAATAGAAGGGGACAATGCAGAAATAGTGACAGATTTCCTCTTCTTGGACACCAGAATCACTGTGGATGGTGACAGAAGCCATGAAATCAGAGGACTGCTTCTTGGCAGGAAAGCAATGACAAACCCGGACAGTGTGTAGAAAAACAGAGACATTACCCTGCCAACAAACGTCTGTGTCTTCAAGACTATAGTCTTCCCAGTGGTCATGTATGGATGTGAAAGCTGGACTGTAAAGAAGGCAGAATGCTGAAGAATTGATGCTTTCAAACTGTGGTCTTCTGGAAAAGACTCCTTAAAGTCCCTTGGGCAGCAAGGAGATGAAACCAGTCAATCTTAAGGGAGATCAACCCTGAATATTCACTGGAAGGACTGATTCTGAAGCTGAAGCTCTAGTATTTTGGCTATCTGATGCAAACAGACAACTCATTGGAAAAGTCACTGATGCTGTGAAAGATTGAGGGCAGAAGGAGAAGAAGGCATCAGAGGATGAGATGGCTGGACAGCATCACTGATGCCACAAACATGAACTTGGGCAAACTCTGGGCGATGGTGAGGGACAGGGGTGTGCTGCAGTCCATAAGGTCGCAAAGAGTCAGACATGACTGGGTGACTACACAACATTTCCATTTTTACTGTCTTACATATGAATACCAGATTTCAGTTAAAACTTCTGAGACAAACAAACGACAACAAACCAAGAAAGAAGCAACCCAATATCAAAATAGAGAACACAAAAAAAGAACTAGTGTCAGATATGACTCAGAAGTTGGGATTATCAATCAGGAAATTTAAAATGGCCATGATTACTATGTTAAAGTTTCTATGCATGAAGAGATTTTAGAGAGAATTTAGAGAGAGAGAGAGCATTTTTTAAATGTCAAGTGAAAGTGCTAGAAATACATATTTTTTAAAACATGAGAACAAAGGTAAGGATATTTTTGGTGAGCTCATCAGTACATAAGACATGGACAAATCTGTGAACTTGAGTATACATCAATGAATATTATACAAATTAAATATAAATAAGAACAGAGTAAAAAAAAAAAAAAAAACAACCCAGGACATTCACATACTATGAAAGACCATCAAGTTACCTAATATGTGTGTAACTGGAAACTGAGAAGAAAAGAATAAGAGTGGAGCTGAAGAAATATTTGAAAACATAATTGCCAAGAATTTTTCAAAGATAGTGAAAGTCATCAAACCAAAGATTCAAGAAGCACACAGAACCTGAGACAGAATAACCAAAACAAACAGAAACCAAATCACAACAAAATAAAAATGCAAAACAACAGTTATATTAAAGCAGCTAAAAATTAGAGATAAAAAGAAAATTTTGAAGGTAGCTAGAGGGGAAGAAAAAGTATATAGTCAGAAGATAACTGAGTATTGAGTGACATATTTCAAATTGTGGGGGGAAAAGACCTGCCAACTCAGAATTTTACCTAACAAAAAATAACTTCCAAAAATGAATGTGGTCCCAGTCCCCAGTTTTGGGGAATTTCCTCCCCACTGAGGGACATGCACCTGCTTTTGAGATCTGCCTCTTTACTCCCACAGATATAGGGGTAGGTTTAGATGATGATGGTCCAGGAAGCTTGGAGCTGGGGGGGTTGACCCTCTTACCTGACTGGGCCTCCAAAACCCCTCTTCTATGTCTCCTTCAATACAAACCAGGAATGGGGCAAGGGAGGACAGTGGCTGAAGTTTCTGGGTTCCTGGGTACTCAGTGTTATGTGAGTTCTGCAGAGGAAAGGCATGGTGGGCCCTTTAGGGTGCAATGAAGTTGGAACCTCAAAGCAGCTGGACTTCTCAGCCTGAGGGCTAGTCTGGGGCCAGGGTGAGAGTGACTCTGAAGGGGCCACCCCGAAGCCTTAGGCTGTCTTCCTGGTGCAGCAAACAGGACAAGGTGAAGCTGAGGCAAAATCCAGAGGGGGTTCCTGGACATTAGAACTTTCTAGAAGCTCTGAAGCAGAAGAGGATCACCCTGTGGGTAGGTGTTTTAGGATCTACTGTCTTGAGACTTTGCAGCTCAGTGTCAGTATGTGTGTAGCTGTGTGCCCTGCTGCAGAAGTAGGTGGGGGAAGCTGACAACAAGGAGGATCTTCAGGGGGAGGCAAAGAGATTTCCCTCCTGTAGCAGTCTCGACAGGGAGAGCAGATGAGCACTGAGAACTAAGCGGCTTAGCACTGACGAGCACATGGTCTGAGTGTGGCTGTGTACTTGCTGCTGGAAGGAAAGTCAATCAAGCCGGAAATATTTCCAATGAGAGGATACTGAGGCTGCAGAGTCCCCTTTTACTGGGGCACCAGTGTGCTTCCCTGTGCACCAGAGCCCATTGCAGTAGCTTAGACTAGGGGCTCTCACTTCACTACTCCGTACCCCTTGGTCACTTTGACCTTTGAGTGTGAAGTGCTCCCCTTTGTCCAGGTCACCACTCTGGGCTTTCCCATGCTTTCAAACTGAGGTGGGGAAAGAGGAAAGGCAGAGAAACTGAGGGAACAAGGCCCTGGGATTTGTGCCGGGGCTTTTGGAGTTAGGTTTTTCAATCAATAGGGAACAGTAATTTGGGGACAGGAAGAATGGGGGCAGAGAGTTTTGAGGAAAATGGCTGGCAGGAGGGTAAAATTCATTGACACTCTTGATTTAAAACCCCATGCCAATCATTGCTTTGTTCTTAAACAAAGAAACCTAGGACACAATAAAAAAAAATATAAAATAAAAACTTTTGTGACAAAAACTGAAAAAAAATCATTATCTGAAGTCCTAGAGGAAAAGAAAACATTAAAAGAAGTTCTTTAGGCAGAAGGAGTATGATACCAAAGAGCATCTTGGTGGTACACAAATATTACTGAAAATAGTTAAAACGTTCATATAAAAGGATCTTTTTTATTTTGGATTAATCTAAGATGTAACTGAATGCCAAAAAAGAGTAGCAATATATCATATTTTACAGATAAAATATATGACAATATAGCAGAAAGATTGGAGGGAGAATTTGCAACTATATTCTTATTAGATTATTACCCTACAAATATAGTGGTATAATAGTATTTGAAGGTAGATGTGATTAAAGTAATATATTGTATATCCTAAGAGAATTACAAAAATAGACAATGTATAAATAAGCCAAATAAAGATATAAAATGGAGTAATAAAGTTTCTATACTCCAAAAGCAGGCAAGGAAAGAACAGAAGAATAGAAGATAGAACAGAACAGAGAAGGATTGACCTGAATCTCCTGCGGCTCTCACGCTGGCAGGTGGATTCTTTACCACTAAGCCACCTGGGAAGCCTCTTAAGAATAAATAGATAGCCTGAATATTTGTACACTTTAAAAAATTTTGGATTTTTCGTTAAAAGTTTTCAGAAAAAACCCAAGTACATATATTTCATTTAAAACAGATAAGCAGAAATAGCTAAATCATCTTCTGGGAATTTTTTGAGAGAAGTACCCAAATATTCTTTTAGACATTCTAGGGAAAAATATACGTGCAGGGAAAAGACGGCAAAGTAAAATATATAGCTATCTGAGCTTTGGTCAAAATAAGGCAATATTGTGGCTTACACTAGAGGTCCCAGGAATTTTTCTCCGTTAAGCACAATATGAATACTGATTTCCAGTACTTGAAGAGATGAAGTCAAAGGTGTGCAAAAGCTAACCCTTGGTGCACATAGCTGGCCTGCATTGGCCAGACCAAAGCCCGGTGGTCAGTTTGGAAATGAGAGTGAAGTGGAGTTGGCCATATTTGGAAAGAAAACCCAGGGTGAGCTTATTTCTCTGGTCAGGAAAAAAAGATGACTAGACTGTTTTAAAGGGAGCATGCCCAAGGACTACTTAGCATTGCTATTAAAAAAAGAGAGAGACAAATCAGACTGCGGTAAATCAAAGTCCACAGTCTGAAGTTCATATACCCCTTAAGCCCATCCTTGTGGTCCCATAAGAATCTTGTCATACATCACATTAACATCTCCTTACTTTGGGAGAAGGACAAAGGTAAATGAAAAGGGAATCAGAATAGGAATTTAAACTCCTTTCTCTAGAGTTACTACTCCAAACATATTCATCAGGAACAGCAGTTTGCAAAACTGCATAATTTTCTTATCTGCATACATGTAGATGTATGTATATTTGTATAATATATGATACAAAAATTTTAAAGATTTATACTAAAATATTAGTAGTATATATTTTTGTGCTGTGGTGTGCTTAGTTGCTCAGGTCGTGTCTGACTCTTTGCGACCCCTGTAGCCCGCCAGGCTCCTCTGTCCATGGACATTCTCTAGGCAAGAATACTGGAGTGGATTGCTCTGCCCTCTTCCAGGGCATTTTCCCAACCCAGGGATGGAACCCAGGTCTCCCGCATTGCAGGCAGATGCTTTACTGTCTGAGTCACCTGGGAAGCCCAGTATATATTTATAGGTGATTATAAAATATTTTATTTTCCTATGTTTATCAATATTTTCAAATATTTCTGCAATGGACAGTTGTATTTGTGAAATAAAATAATTTCAGAGTGAGTGAATGAAAGATACTGACAATGAATCAGTCATTGACCAAACTCTGTTCAGTTTCCCTTGAGTTCCTTTTCAACCAGGCTTGATTTTTGAACTTTCATATTCATCCCTGAATTGTCCAGTTTTAGCAAGAATCCTGCTAAGTCAGTTTGACCAGTACTACCCCTACCCTTGATACCTGATCTTCCTTGATACATGGTTAGGTTCCTTATCCTCCACCATTCCCCAGGTGATGTCTGATCACTCTAACCTGCCTTCAGCAATACTGTGAAATAGCGTCAGCCAAAATTCCCCTTATTCTTGATGTTTCCTCTTGGTAATTTTTCACCCACTGCCTCCCTCCCCACTCATCGGCTGTAAGTACTCACTTGCTTATGCTATATTCAGTGATGAGCTCAACATCTCTCCCCCATTGCATGATCCCACTGAAGTGGTCCCTATACCTATTAAAATGTTGTTGTTGCCACTATGACCAACTCTTTGCAACCCTATGGACTGTAGCCTGCCAGGCCCCTCTGTGCATGGGATTCCCCAGGCAAGAATACTGGAGTGGGTTGCCATTTCCTTCTCTAGTGCATCTTCCCGTCCCAAGGATTGAAGCTATGTCTCCTGCATTGGCAGGTGGATTCTTTATTGCTGAGCCACCCAGCCACCCACATATCTACTAAAATATTCTCCCCTTGAATAAAGTCTTCCTTATCAGCTTCAGCAAGTGTCACTAAATTATTAATTTTCTTCATAGCATCCAGATTGGAGAAGAAGAAATAAATATATTTTAAACAGATGGTTTTTCTTTACTTTGCCTTTCACTAGCAAAATTCTAAGAAAGCATAATATGGATTAATGAGTCTATCAAACAATATGCCTTTTTCCCACATTTGAGTTTTTTTAACTTTTTAGATATAAAACCAAGATGTCACAGGTAAGTAAATTAAGGTTTATTATATAATATGTAAATGTTCATGGATAATTCTCTCTGTTAATGCACAAAAAGAAACTCTGAACTTGTTACCACCTTGTTCAAACTCCTTCAATAGTCACTCTTTCAGTTGGGGGTAAAGAACAAAGTCCCTCACCTGCCCTCCAAGGTCACATGTTACCTACATGTACCGCCTCTCTGACCCCACGTGGCTCCTCCTTGCTTCTCTTTTTGTAAATCACATTTGCCATCACATTTGCCATGTTGTGATTGTTCAATTATCTAGGCTCTTTGATAGTCCCTCCAATAATGAAGGCACTGTGGAAGGCACCTGTCTACAAGCAATAGTCACCCTGCTGCAGATGAATATTCCTAGGTCCCACACAAACATACTGAAACAAAATCTGCATTTTAACAAGATTTCCAGGAGATTCACAGGCAATAAAGTTTGAAAAGTACTGTCTAGGTCTCCTCCCACTGTGGTCTTTTGTTTTGTTTTTCTTTTGCTTCTCCTCTGAACATTGCTTTGTAAGATTTCTCATCAAATTTCAGCTTAAAGCTAGAGGTTAGATATGATTCTGGAATGTGAGCTACAGTCAACACGAGGAGCACAACTTGGGGTTTGCCCCTTAATGGAATCTAGAACTTAGAATCATTAAAATCATGTCTGATTAGCTCAGACACCAGGATACTAAGCAAAGCATCAAAATTTATAGATAAATGGAAATTTTCATAAACATATCAGAAGTGTCACCTATAGTGAAAGGCACAAAGTATAATTTTTATTGTTAAAACTGGAGCTATCTACAATGATTGATGTTTATAATTGTAGGGCCTACAATACTCCATGGGACAACTGTATTTCTCATACATGTCCATGTCCACCATATACAGTAAACACTTAGTTTTGTCCTAAAGGAAATCTTTGGGTGGTATCAGGGGAATTTTAGTCCTTCATTCTTCCTTCTTCTGGCAAAAACATACACCTGTGTAACTGGCTGACTGTTCTGTTCAGAGAAATTAATATAAACTACAATTTCTTGAGTTTGGGAAGTGAAGTCTTCAAAATGAATCAGTGTGCAAAGAATTGCTGTCTGTGTTATTGTCATTTCTGTGCTATTGTAGGTTTTTCTACTCTAGAAAGCCTAAAGTACTGAAAGGATATCCACAATTTCTCATAAGTTATGGGTAAGAGAGAAATGATTTGTATAACAATAGCTACTCTTTGTATAAAAATTTAAAATACTGTTTAATTTATAAAACTTCAGATTGTGTTCAAAAGATGTCAAAATAGCCAGGTAGAGAAGAAAAAATTAGTGAATTAATGGTGTATTTTTGTGACTAAAAGTTAGACATGTAAAATAGCTATAAGAATTGTTCCCTTTAAGTTAAATGTTATATTATTTTTTAACTATAAAGATTTTATAAGGTAAATTTTGGTGGATGGNACATGGGTTCAATCCCTGGGTTGGGAAGATCCCGTGAAGTAGAAAATGGCAACCCGCTCTAGTATTCTTGCATGGAGAATTCCATGGACAGAGGAGCCTGGCAAGCTGCAGTCCATGGGGTTGCAGAGTTGGACATGACTGTGAGGCTGAGCATGCATGCAAAGTACCTACACACATATTAAATTTTATAATTCTCAATCATTTATTGATTAGGATTGAACAAGGAAGGAAATTTCATATAAAAATCTACTTAACTGAAATTATTGATGATCATTATTTATATTGCCTGTATTCAAGATCCAGTTTTTGGCTGTTTTTGATTCCCTCTCAAAACTAAATATCCCACAATTGGTAGAGAGTAAAGGGCTCTCAAGTTAAATGAGCAGGATTTCTAGATAAGGTCAATTCTAACCACCCTAATAACAAAGAGAACTCAATTTTAAATATGGAATTTTCTGACAGTACCAATATATTTATTATCAATACAAAATTTGTAAAATAAAATTTAAAATTGAAGTCCCTTTTTCATACATAAAGTCTATAGGAAAATAAACTGGATAAATAAAGGTTTTCAGGACAGATAACTTCAGGGCACAACAGTTAAAACACTCACTCCTGAGTCTCTGAGCCTTTCTCTTTACAGCTTCCCCTCGCTATCTGAAAGTTGAACATTCCTATGAAACCTTTTAAAAGCTGAAATGGCATAAACAGAAGAAGCTATTACCTTAGGACCCATCTTCCTAACAGATGCACAAAATAAATCAAGATAAAGTACAGATGTTCACAAACACAATTCAGAGCTATGATGACTTGATGTTGAAAAGATAAATATAGTTCCCTGAGGAAGGAGCTTGGTGGCATCACTCTGGCTGCTGGGGGTATGTGTTGTCTCTGTAATTGCTTGCTGCAAAAGCCTTTTTATTGGTAATAGCAAAATTCCTCTTCAGATCTCACTCAGTTATTAATATAGTTCTTTCACACAAGAGAAGGGGAAGTAAAGCAAACTTGAATAGAGGGGCATACCTGTATTTCCTCTTTGGTCTTGGATACTGCCTCTCTCAGATACTTCCTTATCAGCTCTTCCTTGGGTTGTCTTTCCTATACTTATCCATCTATGCCTCTGATATTTTCCATCTATTACTACCTCTCTGCTGTTTTCCTTTCATCAGTATATACTGCTTTCCCACGTTTCCTGTTTCCTTTCTCCTCTCAACTCCTTCTTCTCCCATTTTTTGAAAACTTTCATTAAAATGTTCTAGAGAAAAAAGAAAACCCTGTAAGTGTCTAGGAGAAGTACAGAAATGCCAATGGTTCTCTACCTTTCTTGGGGTACTCCATACCCTCCCACCCACTCGTTTCTCATTCACTTCTTAGCTATTGTCTGGCCTCAACTCAATCACAAAATGCAAATGGCTCTCACTAAAGCCACTAAAAATCCCTTAATTTTCACACTCAATGAAACCTGATCATCCTTTGTCCTATTAGACCATGTGTTTTGGCATTTGACATGTCCTTCTGTCCTTCTTGTAGTTCTTTTTGAGTATCTTTTCTCTCTTTAACTTCACAACACCAGCTTTCCAGTTTCCTTCCTACTTCTGGGCTTAGAACTCTTTCCTGGTCTCTCCCCAGTCTTTCTCTGTTGTGAACTAGGACTCTTGGTTATCACAGGAAATGAATTAATTGAATGGAAACGGCTCTAACATACAAATGCAAGAGAGAACGGAGAAATTGGGTGAAAAAACAATCTGAAACAGAGGAGGAAAACAAAGGAGCCAATTGACGGCCAAAATCATGTCCCAACACCAGCTCAGTGAGACCTGCTGTCACTACCGTTGAATTTGGAATGCCAGCTGACACAGTGCCGCGGCCATGGATGCAGGATGCATTTGCTGGAGTCTTGATATCACTGTCTTTGCAACCAATATTCTCTTTTGTTCCTGTACCTTTTCTCTTTATTTCCATATTATAAATGGAGGTTTTGTGGATTTGGTTTGCCAAATCTAGATCAAGTTCCCTCACTCTGTGTGCAACAGGAATGGAAAAGTCAGATTCTAGCTTTGTTGGCTTCTTTTTTTAAATTAATTTTTATTGGTATATAGTTGATTTACAATGTTGTGTTAGTTTCTGCTGTACAGCAAAGTGAATCAGTTATACATATACATACGCATATACATAGTCTTTTAAAATTCTTTTCCCATATAGGTCATTATGGCCATCATCTTTTGGCTTCTTGAATGGTTGATACCTCTACCAGCCACCAAGACTATGTGGCAGAAAAGATGATCAGATGTTGGCTATCAAATATATGCTGTGTATCCACTGTTCAGCCTCTTTAATATAACTTCCTCAAGTTTCTTTCCATGTCCTTCTTTATGCACACTCTTCAATCGATAGGTTATTAATAAATATGCCTTCAGCTACTCCCCAAACTCCTAAGACATTACTTATATTAAGGTATAATAGACTCATATTACTAAGTACATTTCCTCTTAATGTTCAGAGGATGCTCGCTCCACAAACTGGCCTTTGCAGCTGAGATCTTGATTTCAATTTTTGATGATTATCTAGTCAGTCACTGCATACCTCCTCTCTCCTTCGCTATAGACCTACCCTTTCATATCTAATGTCATCAGTTCCTAGTGACTGCACTTTGAATTCTTTTGCATCTATCTCTTTGTCTCTCTCATAACTACTAAAGTTATATTGCCAATGGTCTAGGCACTGTACATGCGTTTGAATCACTTGTGGAGCATTTTTTAAAGTACAGATTGTTGGAACTCCATCTTGATCTACTGAATAAATTTCTACAGTAATATCTCACAATATATATCCTGCATAAAAAGCTCCACAAACAATTCTGATGGATAATCTGGTTAGAAATCCCCTGGACAATAGCAATATTTCCTGAAGTGTATCCCTGACGCCAGCTTCTCCATAACATCTATTTTCTGCACTAATGAAAAACTAAATTAAAATACTATCCAGTGTCTCTCCCTGTCTTGAAAACTTTCACTATGTACATATTACGTGAAGCAAAGCATTCAAGATCCTTCACACGGTATTCAATTCATTTTATAGTCCTGCTTCTTTTAAACATCTGTTCCCTTGGCTGATAATCCATGTCCCAGACTCAGAATTTCCCTACCACAGTCTATCAAGTCCCCACAAATTTAGCAAATGGTTAGAATGTCTCTTTTATGTAAATCTATTAATTTCAGCACATTATTTGAACTGAAATTATTGTACTGACTGGCATCTCTTCAGATCCCCCAAATAGTTTATTATAGTAATATTTTATGAAAGTAAAAGGACATTCTGGTAGAAACATCATTTATTTTGACTCCACTTCCCAAGCTTTCAATTCATAAAACCCTAGTGAATGTTCTTTCTACATTTTTTGCATTTTATTTCAGGAGACTTCCATTGAAGATATGGAAAAAGAAAATATAACATTGCTGACAGAGTTTGTTCTCACAGGACTTAAGTATCAACCACAGTGGCAAATCCCCTTGTTCCTGGTATTCTTGGTGATATACCTCATCACCATTGTGGGGAATCTTGGACTTATTGCTCTCATCTGGAATGACTCTCAGCTTCACATCCCCATGTACTTATTCCTTGGGAGTTTGGCACTTGTGGATACTTCCATATCATCCACAGTGACTCCCAAGATGCTGGCCAACTTCTTCATCAAAAGCAAGACAATATCTCTCTCTGAATGCATGGTACAATTTTTTTCCTTTGCAGTCAGTGCAACCACAGAATGCTTTCTCTTGGCGAGTATGGCATATGATCGCTATGTGGCCATATGCAACCCTTTACTTTATCCAGTGATTATGACAAATAGACTATGCATGCGACTGTTGGTCTCATCATTTGTAGGTGGTGTTCTTCATGCCTTTATTCATATAGGTTTTTTATTTAGATTAACTTTCTGCAGTTACAACACAATACATAACTTTTATTGTGATATTATGCCACTGTTCAAAATTTCTTGTACTGACCCTTTTATTAATATTCTGATGGTTTTTATTTTCTCTGGTTCAATACAGGTGTTCACCATTCTGACTGTGCTTATCTCTTATACACTAGTTCTCTTTACAATTTTAAAAAATAAGTCTGTTCAAGGTATAAGGAAGGCCTTCTCCACCTGTGGAGCCCATCTCCTCTCTGTCTCTTTATACTATGGGCCTCTTCTCTTTATGTATATTCGTCCTGGATCCACACAATCAGATGATCATGATATGATGGACTCTCTCTTTTACACCGTCATAATCCCTTTGTTAAATCCAATTATCTATAGCCTGAGAAATAAGAAAGTCATAGACTCGCTGATGAAAATTTTAGAGAGGAATATTTAGGTCTCATAATATCTGTTCTCTTTCCACTAAAACAGTCATAAAACTGCAGATCAGATTTTGTTATGGGTTGACTAGTGTTCAAATTTTTGTAGTTATAGCTGTCATTGTTTCAATGAGCTAACATGTTAGTTTTTAATAAATTCCTTAAAATGTCTATATCTTTTTCAAAAACACAAAGGAATTTTAATTAAGTGTTCATGTCATACTAATATAACTAAAGCAGAAAACACAGGAAACATTTTACATGCTTGTATATTCTTCAGTATGGTTNATACTAAAATAACTAAAGCAGAAAACACAGGAAACATTTTACATGCTTGTATATTCTTCAGTATGGTTTTATAAGTTAATTTATTAAGTATATTTTAAGCACTAAAATAGTGCTGTACCTCTGAAAATTACTTGAGCATGATGTCTTTGATACAATATAGCTGTATGAAAGTGAAAGTGAAAGTCAGTTGCTCAGTTGTGTCCAACTCTGCAACCCCAAGGAATGCAGCCTGTCAGGCTCCTCTGTCCATGGAATTCTCCAGGCAAGAGCACTGGAGTGGGTAGCCATTCCCTTCTTCACTTCTCAAGGGGATCTTCCCCACCCAGAGATCGAACCCAGTTTCCCACATTGTAGGTGGATTCTTTACCATCTGAGCCACCAGGGAAGCCCAATATATACAATATAGCTGTATATCCTGGAGACACATATCATATTTAACTCCACAGCAGAGGTGGGTTTGTGTCTGAGTGAACAGAGGCAAATCCCAGGAATTCTGCTAGCCATCAAAAAGTCTTTTACTCCACTTTATTTGAAATACTTTGAAATTTCACTTCTTGTGGGGACCAATTCACCAATTTCATCAATTCCAACCTAATCAGGAACACCCTCACAGAAACACCCCCAAATAATGTTTAAGTAGATATCTGGACAGCCCATGCATTAGTTGACACATAAAATTAACAATTACAGGTTCACTTGCTGTCAACTTAGTGCCCATCAGTTCAGTTCAGTTCAGTTCAGTTCAGTCTCTCAGTCGTGTATGACTCTTTGAGACCCCATGAATCACAGCATGCCAGGCCTCCCTGTTCATCACCATCTCCCGGAGTTCACTCAGACTCACATCCATCGAGTCTGTAATGCCATCCAGCCATCTCATCCTCTGTCGTCCCCTTCTCCTCCTGCCCCCAATCCCTCCCAGCATCAGAGTCTTTTCCAATGAGTCAACTCTTCTCATGAGGTGGCCAAAGTACTAGAGTTTCAGCTTTAGGATCAGTCCTTCCAAAGAAACCCCAGGGTTGATCTCCTTCAGAATGGACTGGTTGGATATCTTAAAATTATATTCTATTTCTAAATAATGATAATAACAAGCAATAATTTCACCTAACATGATACAACTCTGCTGTGTACAACTGAAAATATATTACCTCTTCCCAAGAGTGGAGGTAAATCCTTGAGTGAAGTTTACTATTCATTTTCTTTGATATCGGGTAATACAATGTCAAATTAACAACACTTAATTATGATAATATAAAGTCAGTACATCTTATGTCTCATGATAAGGGAATAAGAATGGAAAGAAAACAAACACAAGTGCTATACAGACACAAATGTATTCATATCAAACTAAGAAGGAAATCTCTTGGCAATTACAATCCTCATATCTATAACTGGACATGTGATTGTTGTTGGTATTTTAACTAACTTCTACTACCCATTCTGTGTTCTTTTTGCCTTCAGCAAGCACCTGACTCAGGTGGTCATTGTTCTTCACTTGGTAGAATGACCCAAATTTCTAAAGAGTCTGGGCCATTAGAACTACTGTGTGGTTTGGTCTCAAAGTTTTTCATTGACCATAATCATGGGAATAACAATGCTATGAGATATCCTAGAGGGTGTTGTGTATTCCAGACAGACTCTTTATTACCTTTTTGTGGAGGAGTCCAGTTTCCTCTTGTTACTTGCCATCAATCACCTCACCCAACATAGCAACTCACTCTTTCTCTCATGATTCAAAGAAATGTAAAGTCAAAGGGTCTCAGTGGTAGTCTACATTCAGATCAATGGAAGAATTGCTGTCTGTCTTGGTGGAAGCAGGCTGTCCTGCTAGAAGGTTTTCCCTTCACCATTGTCTTTCCTGAATGTCACAGAGAGGAGCTGCAAGCAGCAGCTGTCCACTTTCTGATGGTGCCCACATGCCATGCAGAACCATCTGGGTCAGGCCCCAGACTTCTCTGTCAACTAATTATAAGCACACAGACCCCAGCTGGGACATGGAAGCCTTTGTGGCAGGATTGGAGGCTGATAGCATTGGAATCACTTCTTTAAGTAACTTATTTGTGCCTTCAGGGCCTTTCCTGCTTGATCAAGTATATGCTGTTTCTATTTGATGAAGGAATGCTTCTGTGCACACTGAAATTTATGATTAGTGGGTCAGATAACATCCAATTTGTCAAAGGAAGCTCCAGTATCATAGCAAATTAGTGGTTCATGGTTAAACATTCTTTTTTTTTTTTTTTTTACCAAGGTTAACTATCAGGCCTACAGCTGTTTCTCTACAGTAGAGTAGTTATCCACAGAGGATGGCAGTGCTTTGCTCAAAATTCTAAGGGCTTGTATTTCAATCTACATCCACAGGCTGATTAAAAGCTCCAAGGAGCTGTCACTGCTGATTCAGTCTCCACAGAGTCTGCTTGATATGGCCTGAGGGGCAGAACAGTGTGCACAACAGCCTACGCACGGCACAAAGCCTTCTTTTGCGCCGAGCTCCACTCAAAGCTAGCAATTGGTAATGGGCTGAAATAACACACCCAAATAAGGATAATACTGCCTCCACAATTCACAGAGGCACATTCTGTGTTGTGCCTCTCTTTTTTAGCAAGGGCCAGATGTAACAAGTTATCGTTAACCGTAGAAGCGTTTGTTTTTTTTTTTTTTTGACAAGCTCTATATCACTGGACACCTACAAATTTCACTGAAATAGAAGATCCCTGAACTGTTGTCATATTTATTTTCTACCTCCGTCCTGCAAGTGGCTTCCTAATAAATACTATTTCCTACTCACTAAGACCAATAAGCACAATGTCATCCAGGTAACAGACTAAAATGCTATAATATTTATAAGTCATATGTTTGATAAAAGACTTGTATCCAGAATAGATGAAACAGTCCCAATACTCATAATAAAAACAAATAAAATCAACCTAAAATGGGTAAGATATTTGAACACTCCATCAAAAAAGTTGTAAAGATGTCAAAGAAAGATGCAGAAAGACACTCTATAAAAATTAGTTACTAGGGAAATGCAAATGAAAGTACAACAAGCTATTACTTATCAAAATGACTAAAATTGAAAAAAAATCCATACTGGAAGCAGTAATACAGGTATTTGTGATCAAGGATAGACAACCAAATAAGTTAGGAAGTAATTATCCAAAATTAAAGAGGACATCATGCTGAAGCCAAGTGTTGGTTATGTTGAAGCTACCACTGCACATCACATTACCCACTCTATTTCTCTGTGCATTTTTCACATGATTCCTCTCTTCTATGATTTTTTTTGGCTTTAACCAGCAAAATTCTAAGGAAGCAGATCAAAAAGTCTATGATGCTTTTTGCTTCCCCCCATCTAGCCATCCAAGTCCCAAGTGGAGGTTAAGCATTTTCTTTTGTTACTCAGATAGCACATCAAATTATCAAAAATAAGAAAGTTAACTTTTGTTTTTCTGAATAAATTATACTGACAACTTTCTCTGCCAATGCAAAAAAAGGAAAATCTGATGATCATACCACCATTTCAAAATCCCATAATAGTTTTCCTTTAAATTGGGATATAGAACAAAGTCTCTGAGTTGGCCTCCAAGTTTCTGTGTTACCCACATAAGCTGGCCTCCCTGATTCCATTTGGCTCTTCATGCATCCCTCTCTTCAGCTACATTTACTGTGTTGTGCTTCTCTAATTATCTAGGCTCTCTGATAAACTGATAGTCTCTCCAATGGTGAGGGTCCTGTGGACTGCACTTGTCCATATCCATACGCTTCACCTGTTATAAATGCAGATGCTCAGATCCTAGCCCTGATCTACTGAAACAGAATTTGCATTTTATCTAGACCTCCAGGAGACTCACAGGCATTAAAGTTTAAGAAGTACTGATACAGGTCACCTCTCATCGTGGTCTTTTGTTTTCCCTTTACTCCTTCCCCAGACCTTTGCTTAAAAAGCTTTCTCACCGTATTTCAGCTTAAAGTTGGGAGTTAAGCATGTGTCTGGAATGTGAGCTACAGTTTGTTTGAGGAGAACAAATTAACTTGGGGTCATGTCTTGATGGGAATCTTAGATTCTAGGACCATACTGATCAAAACACTCAGAGTGTCAACATTTATTGACAAACTGGAGTTTGCATACACAGGTCAGAAGTGTCATCTGTGGTTGAAAGTGGTGACATAGAGTGTAATTTCTATTGTTAAAACCAGAACAGTCTGCTATGACTGGTGTTCATGATTTCAGAGACTGTGATGCTCTGTGGAACAACCTGGATTTCTCATACATGAACAAATCCACAATGTCCAGGAGAACAGTTTAGCTTTGGCCAAAAGTTAATCAATGGGTACTATCAGGGGAATTTTAGTCCTTCATTCCTTCTGCTTCTGGCAGAAGCACACAGTTGTACAATTGGTTAACTCATGTGTTCAAAACAAATTTATATAAATTTATGTAAATAACATTTTACTGATCTTATATAATGAAGCTTCCAAAACGCAACAGTGTTCAAAGAACTGTCGCCTGTGTTATTGTCATTGCAGTGCTCTTAGATATTTTCTATTTCAGAAAGCCTGAACCCTGAAAGGATCTCAACAATTTCTAACAGATATAGGTAAGAGAGAGTGATTTTTCTAATATTCATTATTTTTTTTATGGAAGGTTAAAATACTGTTAGGTCCATACCATTTCTGTCCTTTATCGAGCCCATCTTTGCATGAAATGTTCCCTTGGTATCTCTAATTTTCTTGAAGAGATCTCTAGTCTTTCCCATTCTGTTGTATTCCTCTTTTGTTTTGCATTGATCGCTGAGGAAGGCTTTCTTATCTCTCCTTACTATTCTTTGGAACTCTGCATTCAGATGCTTATATCTTTCATTTCCTCCTTTGCTTTTCACTTCTCTTCTATTCACAGCTATTTGTAAGGCCTCCCCAGACAGCCATTTCACTTCTTAGCATTTCTTTTCCATGGTCTTGATCCCTGTCTCCTATACAATGTCACAAACCTCTGTCCATAGTTCATCAGGCACTCTATCTATCAGATCTAGTCTATTTCTCCCTTCCACTGTATAATCATAAGGGATTTGATTTAGGTCATTCCTGAATGGTCTAGTGGTTTTCCCTACTTTCTTCAATTTAAGTCTGAATTTGGCAATAAGGAGTTCATGATCTGAGCCATAGTCAGCTCCTGATCTTGTTTTTGCTGACTGTATAGAGCTTCTCCATCTTTGGCAGCAAAAAATACAATCAATCTGATTTTGGTGTTGGCCATCTGGTGATGTCCATGTGTAGAGTCTTCTCTTGTGTTGTTGGAAGAGGGTGTTTGCTATGACCAGTGCATTCTCTTGGCAAAATTCTATTAACAGAAGCAGAAGATATTAAGAAGAGGTGGCAAGAATACACAGAAGAATTGTACAAAAAAGATCTTCATGATGAAGATAATCATTATGGTATGATCACTCACCTACAGCCAAATATCCTGGAATGTGGGTCTTAGAAAGTCAAGTGGGTCTTAGAAAGCATCACTAAGAACAAAGCTAGTGGAGGTGATGGAATTCCAGTTAGAGCTATTTCAGATCCTGAAAGATGATGCTGTGAAAGTGCTGCACTCAATATGCCAGCAAGTTTGGAAAACTCAGCAGTGGCCACAGGACTGGAAAAGGTCAGTCTTCATTCCAATCCCAAAGAAAGGCAATGCCAAAGAATGCTCAAACTACCACACAATTGCACTCATCTCACACACTAGCAAAGTAATGCTCAAAATTCTCCAAGCCAGGCTTCAGCAATACATGAACCGTGAACTTCCAGATGTTGAAACTGGTTTTAGAAAAGGCAGAGGAACCAGAGATAAAATTGCCAACATCTGCTGGATCATCAAAAAACCAAGAGAGTTCCAGAAAAGTATCTATTTCTGCTTTATTGACTATGCCAAAGCCTTTGACTGTGTGGATCACAATAAACTGTGGAAAATTCTGGAAGAGATGGAAATACCAGACAACCTGACCTGCCTCTTGAGAAACCTATATGCAGGTCAGGAAGCAACAGTTTGAACTGGATATGGAACAATAGACTGGTTCCAAATAGGAAAAGGAGTATGTCAAGGCTGTCTATTGTCACCCTGCTTATTTAACTTATATGCAGAGTACATCATGAGAAACACTGGACTGGAAGAAGCACCAGCTGGAATCAAGATTGCTGGCAGAAATATCAATCATCTCAGATATACAGATGACACCACCCTTATGGCAGAAAGTAAAGACGAACTAAAAAGCCTCTTGATGAAAGTGGAAAGAGGAAAGTGAAAAAGTTGGCTTAAACTTCAACATTCAGAAAACTAAGATTATGGCATCTGGTCCCATCACTTCATGGCAAATAGATGGGAAAAGAATGGAAACAGTGTCAGACTTTATATTTTTTGGCTCCAAAATCACTGCAGATGGTGACTGCAGCTATGAAATTAAAAGACGCTTACTCCTTGGAAGGGAAGTTATGACCAACCTAGATAGCATATTCAAAAGTAGAGACATTACTTTGCCAACAAAGGTCCATCTAGTCAAGGCTATGGTTTTTCCAGTGGTCATGTATGGATGTGAAAGTTGGACTGTGAAGAAAGCTGAGTGCTGAAGAATTGATGCTTTTGAACTGTGGTGTTGGAGAAAACTCTTGAGAGTCCCTTGGAGTGCAAGGACAGGGAGGCCTGGTGTGCTGCAATTCATGGGATCGGAAACAGTCGGGCACGACTGAGCGACTGAACTGAACTGAACTGAATGTTTGCTTATCTCAATGAATTACACTGGCAACTTTCTCTGTTAATGCAAAAAAGGAAAATCTGATCATTGTACCACCATTTCAAAATCCCATAATAGTTTTCCTTTAAATTGGGATATAGAACAAAGTCTCTGACCTGCTCTTCAAGGTCCTGTGTTACCCACATAAGCTGGCCTCCCTGACCCCATTTGGCTCCTCATTGCATCCCTCTTTTCAGCTATAATAATTTTGACTTGATTTACAAAATGTCAAATTGTCAGTTGGAAAATGGAAAAATATAGTGAATAATCTGTATATTTTATTTTTGAGGGTAAAATCTGGATGAGCAAAATAGCTCTAAGAACATAATATACTCTTTTATTATCTGGTTAACATAATTATAATGACTCTATAGGACTTGTTTTGGGGAACTAGAACTTCAAACAAATGAGCAATAGTTTAAGGATTTAGGTCATAATGTTTTCTGGATAAGAAATCTTTCTGATAGTTGTGTTCAAAATATTTATTTGATTTAATTACCCACATTCTCTGATTAAATTTTAAGTTAAATCACTTAAATAGTAACCTCTATTCTTTCACCCACTTCTGACAATAATTTCATAATATATACTGGTATACACACAGACAGGAAAATGCAGAAAATGTTTCTCCAGTGCTTTTCTCAGATTTATGACTTAATAAGTACCCACATATCACACTGAGAATTTTTTAACGTTTAGTGATTTGGAATTGAGTGGAAGGATGTTTACTCGAAATAAATGTACAATTAACAACTTCAATTGTTAGCACAGGATATTTATATTGCCTTTATTCAGTTCCAGTCTTTGCTCAATTTTATTTCATTAATAAAACCTGTGGAGAAGCAAATGCTGTGCATGTAAACCAGAAGGATTTCTAGAGAAAGTCAGCTCTAATCACAACAATAACAAAGTAAAAGCATCTTTTAAAAGTGGAAATAACTTTGAGGCAATGCTAGTATATATAGAAACTAAAAGTAAAATTACAATGAAAGTCTCTAATTCATACACAAATTCCATAGGAAAATAAACCTTGGAATTTTGAGTAAAAGAAAAAAGAAATGTTTCCCTGTGCTGACCATCTTTGTTGAAACCAGAGTTGATAGATATTTACCCCTCAAACCACTGAGACTTTCCTTTTATCCCATCTTCAGCTCTTCTGTGATGCTTCCTTTCTTCATTGCTTGTCTTTCCTACACTTACTTTGTTCCTTAGTCTCTTCCTATTTTTTGTTGTTCCTTGTTTTCATCCACTCAAATTTCCCATTCCACTTCTCTACCCACTCTCTTCTGAATTCCCTCCTCTCTCTCTCTTTTGAAAACTTGCATAATATTGTTCTATAAGGAAAAAAATGCATCTGCCTGTGGGTGGTAAACAAATGTCAACTGTTGTCCACATCTTAAATACTTTATTTCATTCTCCTCACTGCTCTGCCACTTGCTTCCCATTCCCTTCTCATTATTCTCTGATCTCAACTCTATCCTCAAATGGAGACTGCTCTCACTTAAAAGCTCTTAATTCTCACACTCAGTTACTTCTGTTCACTCTTTATCCTCCTAGAGCAGTTATTTTACTTTAGACACCATACTTTCCTTTGTCCTTTATGAGTATTTTCCTCTCTTTAAGTTCCCAACACTCAGCTTTCCAATTCCCACCTTCTCTGCTCACTCTGCTCAATATCCTTTTCTTCTCTTTCCTTTTCTCCTGAGTGAGCCAGAGCTCTTGGTTGCAAGATGAAATGAGTTAACTGAATGAAAACTGGCTGAAATGCAGAAATGTTAGGGGAATTGGAGAAATCCACTGGAGAAATTGGCAAGATACAAAAAGAAGTCAGATAGTCAACAGCCAAAAACATGTCCCAGCTCTAGCTCAGTTAGATCACTCGTCATTGCTGCTGAACTTGAATTCCACAGTTCACTATCAATGCCACTGCTCTGTGCACAGGATTCATGTTCTGGTTCCTCAGCTGATTATACAACCAAAGCTACCAAAATTCTCTTTGTCCCACGTTTAACCTCTGTCTCCCCTCTCCAAATCCCAAATCCAGGGTAAGTGAGTTCCCCCTCCCCCCGCCCCCCTGCAGCTATACCAAGTCCCCTCCCGCTAGGTGCCATGAATGGGAAAGTTAGTTTCCAGAAACTTTGGCTTCTAGAAAGGATGAGAGCTTTAGTCTGCCATCACAACTCATTTGGTAGAAAAGAGAATCAGATGTCATCCATCCAGTAAATGATGTATATTCATCTTTAATCTCTTTATATAACTTCTTCAAGTTTATTTTCATTCCTTCAGTTTTTTACTTTAGGCACACTGTTCAACGTATCAGCCATAGTAACTGCTTTCATTCACCTCAATGACACCCAAGTCATTATTTCTATTAAACACTTGTAGAATCACACTGCTAAGTTTATCTCACTCAGATGTTCAGAAGATGCCCCTTGCAAAAACTAGCTACTTCATCTGAGTCTTCAGTCTCAGTTTTTAATGAACACCTAATCAGTCATGAAGGGACTCTCTTACTAACCACTCCTTCACATTTAATCTGTCACCAATTCTCATTGATTCTATATTCTGATTTATTTTAATAATTTTATTTATTTATTTATTTCTGGCTGTCCTGGTTCTTTGTTGATGCGTGGGCTTTCCTCTAGTTGCAGAGAGCAGAGGCTCCTCTGTAGTTGCAGCGTGTGGGCTTCTCACTGAGGGCGCTTCAGTAGCTGTGGCACCTGACCTCAGTAGCTGTAGTTCCCAGACGCTAAAACACAGGCCCAACAGTGGTGGATCATGGGCTTAGTTACTTGGTCGCACATGGTGTCTTCCTGGCCCAGAGACTGAACCAAGGTCTTCTGCATTGTCAGGTGGATTCTTTACCACTGAGCCACCAGGGAAGCCCTGGTTTATTTTGATCTATGTCTCTGTCAGATGTTCAAGCTTGATTTAGAAAAGGCAGAGGAACCAGAGATCAAACTGCCAACATCCATTGGATCATCGAAAAAGCAAGAGAGTTCCAGAAAAACATCTATTTCTGCTTTATTGACTATGCCAAAGCCTTTGATTGTGTGGGTCACAACAAACTGTGGAAAATTCTTCAAGAGATGGGAATACCAGACCACCTTCCTTGCCTCCTGAGAAATCTGTATGCAGGTCAAGAAGCAATGGTTAGAACTGGACATGGAACAACAGACTGGCTCCAAATCGGGAAAGGAGTATGTCGAGGCTGTATATTGTCACCCTACTTATTTAACTTATATGCAGAGTACATCATGAGAAATGCAGAACTGGATGAAGTACAAGCTGGAGTGCTTGTTCAAGATTACTGGGAGAAATATCAATAACCTCAGATATGCAGATGACACCATGCTTATGGCAGAAAGCGAAGAAGAACTAAAGAGCCTCTTGATGAAACTGAAAGAGGAGAGTGAAAAAGTTGGCTTAAAACTCAACATTCAGAAAACAAAGATCATGACATCCAGGTCCCATCACTCTTGGCAAATAGACGGGAAAACAGTGGAAACAGTGACAGACTTTATTTTTGGGGACTCCAAAATCACTGCAGATGGTGATTGCACACATGAAATAAAAAGACGCTCCTTGGAAGAAAAGTTATGACCAATCGAGACTGCATATTAAAAAGCAGAGACATTATTTTGCCAACAAAAGTCTGTCTAGTCAAAGCTATGGTTTTTTCCAGTGGTCATGTATGGATATGAGAGTTGGACTGTAAAGAAGGCTGAGCACTGAAGAATTGGTGCTTTTGAACTGTGGTGTTGGACAAGACTCTTGAGAGTCACGTGGACAACAAGGAGATCCAACCAGTTCATCCTAAGGGAAATCACTCCTGAATATTCATTGGAAGGACTGATGCTGAAGCTGAAACTCCAATACTTTGGCCACATGATGTGAAAATTTGACTCCTTTGCAAAGACCCTGATGCTGGGAAAGATTGAGGGTGTGAGGAGAAGGGAACGACAGAGGATGAGATGGTTGGATGGTCTTACCGACTCAATGGACATGAGTTGAGTAAGCTCTGGGAGTTGGTGATTGACAGGGAGGCCTAGCGTGCTGCAGTCCATTGGGTTGCAAAGAGTCGGACATGACTGGGTGACTGAACTGAACTGAACTGACATCTCTGTCTTCTCCCTCATCACCCCAATCACATCACACATGAACAAGAACTTCACATACTTTTAATCACCTGGGGAGCATTGAAAAGTGCATGTTATTTGACCACATTCATGATCTTTTGGATCAATTTCTAAAATAGTATCTCAGATAATATTCTACATGAAAAACTACCCCAAACAATTTGGACATGTAATCTAGTTTGGGAATAACTGGACAAGAGTCATAGCTTAATAAAGAGTATTTATGACACAAGATTCTTTTTCCTACATTCTGTTTTCTACAACCAAATATTTAATTTCAAAAATAACCATTGATGACATGCCACATCTTAAAAGTTTTCAGTGTTTGCCTAATGCTTGATGAATAAAATTGAAGATTATTGATATGATATTCAATTCACTTGATAACCTAGGCCTTTCTAACATTTTTAAAACCTGCATTCATCTCAAACACACAGAATTTCCATACCTCATTCAATAGTTTCCCCATAAATTTGTTCATGTTCAGAATTTCCTTTTTTTAAATAGGTTTATTCTTGTACATAGTTTGAACTGAAATAATCACATTTTCCAAATATAACAATTTTCCCCAATACTTTTCTCATATTAAAGTAAGAGTAAATAAAATCATATTCAGGCTAGTTTATGGTTTTATTTATACTAGCCTAACTAAATGTTTTTTTTAAATTTTCTGATATATATTCTTTTCACATTTATTGCATTGTTTTTTGAGGCCATCTATTAAGGATACAGAAATGAAAAAAGCAACATTGCTGACGGAGTTTTTTCTCACAGGACTTAAGTATCAACCATGGTGGCAAATCCCCTTGTTCTTGTTGTTCTTGGTGATATACCTCATCACAATTGTGGGAAACCTTGGTCTGATTTTTCTCTTCTGCAATGACCCTCACCTTCATATTCTCATCTTAATCCTTGGAAAATTGGTGTTTGTTAATGCCTGGATATCCTCCATAGTGACTCCAAAGATGCTGGTCAACTTCTGTGGCAAGAGCAAAATTATCTCTCTCACTGAATGCAAGTTACACATTCTTTTCCCTTGCAATCAGTGTAACCACAGAATGCTTTTTGCTGGCAACAATGGCACACGATTGCTATATGGCCATAGGCAAACCAGTGATACTATCCAGCGATTATGACAGATAGACTGTGCATCTGGCTACCAGCTTTGTCATTTTTAGGTGGCCTTTCTCATGCCACACTTCATAACACTTTTTTATTCAAATTAACCTTTTGTGATTCCACCATAGTATAGCACTTTTACTGTGATATTATACCATTGTTTAAGATGTCCTGTACTGACCCTTCCATTAATTTTCTGGTAGTATTTATTTTCTCTGGACCAATACAGGTGTTCACCTTTCTCAAGTTCTTGTGTCTTATTCACTTGTTCTCTTTACAATTTTAAAAAAGAAGTCTGTTGAAGGCCTGAGGAAGACCTTCTCCACCTGTGGCACCCACCTGCTATCTGTCTCTTTATATTATGTGCCTCTTTTCATGTATGTGTGCCGTGGATCTGCACAAGCAGATGATCAGGATATGATGGACTCTATTTTACATTGTCATAATTCCTTTGTTAAATCCAATTATCTACAGCTTGAGAAATAAGAAAGCCATAGATTCACTGACAAAAATGTTAAAAAGAAATGAGTAGATATCATACTAATATATGTTCTTTTTTCATTAAAACAACACAAAATATTACAGGTTAGATGTTGCGACATGCTGATTAGTGTTCAAAGTTTTTCACATTTATAATTGTCCTATTATTTTAATGACTTAAGATGTTAGTGCCTAACAATACTTTAAAACATTTGTTCATCTTATTCTAAAATATATAAGGTATATATATAATCAATTATTTATGTCATAGAAAAGTAATTAAAGTAGAAAACAAATGGAAATATTTCATATGTTTGCATGTTCTTCAATGTGACTTTATAAATGCATTAAGTACTAAGCTAGTGGAGTTCCTCTGAATAGTTTATCATGTATTTGATACTCACACAACTGTAGAGCCTCATATCACATGCAACTCCACAAGTAGGCAGGTTTGTGTTTGAATGAACAGAAGTATTCCCAGAATTCTGCCTGCCATCAAAAGGTATTACTTTCTACTTTATCTGACTGATCATTAATCTTTAGTAGGGAAGAACTCTCATATCACATAAAGAAATAAACAGAAATTAGAAAATAATGAGGAAAGATGGCATTAGAAGTAAGATATTAAGTCAGAGCTACAGTGTAAAAGATGCCCTTCGCTAGTGTGCTTTTTAGAGAAAGGCAGAGAGGCAAGTTGTCTCCCACTGTCTATGACGCTTTCTAAGGACCTTTCTAGCTTTGTTTGTATTTGTAGGTCAATCTGAAAAACTTCACTAATTTAGAAAACTAACAGATTACAATGATGATTTAAGTTGGGTAGGCATAGAAAAGAAGAAAAAATTGAATAGAAAGAAAATGGTCAATTTTTCTAGAATTAAAAATAGGCAAAAGATTAAGATTTTAAGAACAGTAATATACTGTTAACAGTTAACAATAACAGTAGTTGTTATTGGAGTGTGTTGTTGACAATGAGGAGCTTTAAATGTATATTTGTTGTTGTCATTGTTCAGGCGCTAAGTCGTGTCCGAATCTTCGTGACCCCATGGACTGAAGCACACCAGGCTTCCCTGTCCTTCACTATCTCCTAGGCATGTTCACTGAGTTGGTGATGCTATCTAATCATCTCATCCTCTGCTGCCCTCTTCTCCTTTTGCCTTCAATCTTTCCCAGCATCAGGGTCTTTTCCAATGAGTCAGGTCTTCGCATCAAGTAGCCAAAATACTGGAACTTCAGCTTCAGTATTAGTCCTTCCAATGAATATTCAGGATTGATTTCCTTTAGGATTGACTGGTTTGATCTCCATGCAGTCCAAGAGACTCTCAAGAGTCTTCTCCAGCACCACAATTCAAAAGCATCAATTCTTCGGTGCTCAGCTTCTTTATGGCCCAACTCTCACATCCAGACAGGACTACTGGAAAAACCATAGCTTTGGTTATATGGACCTCTGTCGGCAAAGTGATGTCTCTCTCTGCTTTTAAATATGCTGTCTAGGTTTGTCATAGCTTTCCTTACAAGGAGCAAGCATCTTTTAATTTCATGGCTTTAGTAATCATGTGCAGTGATTTTGGAGCCCAAGAAAATCAAATCTGTCACTGCTTTTACTTCTTCCCTTCTATTTGCCGTGAAGTGATTGTATCAGATGCAATTATCTTAGTTTTCAGAATTTTGAGTTTTAAGCCAGGTTTTTCACTCTTCTCTTTTAGCCTCATCAAGAGGTTTTTCAGTCCCTTTTTAGTTTCTGCCATTACAGTGATATCACTATATATCTGAGGTTGTTGATATTTCTCCCAGTAATCTTGATCCCAGCTTGTGAGTCATCCAGCCTGGCATTTCACATGATGTACTCTGGCTTCTCTGATGGCTCAGATGGTAAAGAAACTGCCTGCAATGCAGGACACCCAAGTTCTATCCCTGGGTTGGGAAGATCCCCTGGAGAAGGAGATGGCTACTGGCTTCAGTATTGTCTGGAGAATTCCATGGACAGAAGGGCCTGGTGGGCTAGAGTCTGTAGGGTTGCAAAGAGCTGGACAAGACTGAACAATTAATACACACTCTGTGTATAGGTTAAATAAACAGGGTGACAATATATGGTCTTGTTGCACTCCTTTCCCAATTGTGAACCAGTCAGTTGTTCCATGTAAGGTTCTAACCAGTGCTTTTTGACATGCATACAGGTTTCTCAGAAGACAGGTAAGGTGGTCTGGTAGTCCCATGTCTTTAAGAATTTTCCACAGTTTGTTGTGATTCACACAGTCAAAGCCTTTCATGTAGTCAATGAAGCAGAAGTAGATGTTTCTTTGTAATTCCTTGCTTTCTCTATGATCCAATGAATGTCAAAGATAAAATAACCTTGAGATGATACAAGGTTATATATCTCAGTGGGTGGATGGGAAGGACATGGAAATAAACAAGAATTTGGATGTTTGTGCCTTCAAGTCCTTAAATGTCCATTTTATTACACTACATACTCTAAGAATAATAAGTGATTCATCTTCAGCTCCCCCTGTCTCTTCATCTCACCACTGATTCTATGTATATTCTTTCTGATACCACTGAGACCTTCACCTTCATAACTATGTATCTTTTTGATTTACAAAACTCAAGTTACTTTTCCTCCCATTTTGTGGATCCTCTCTTATTTCCCAAACACAGCTGCCAAATTATTCTTTGTATGCAGAACTCGGAGCAAATCATATATTAGACATTATAAATGCTGTCAGAATATGATTTTTTTTTAACTTCTGAGAAGATATTAATACCATTTAAATGACACAACAGACTGGTTCCAAATAGGAAAAGGAGTACGTCAATACATCAAGGCTGTATATTGTCACCTTGCTTATTTAACTTATATGCAGAGTACATCATGAGAAATGCTGGACTGGAAGAAACACAAGCTGGAATCAAGATTGCCAGGAGAAATATCAATAACCTCAGATATGCAGATGACACCACCCTTATGGCAGAAAGGGAAGAGGAGCTAAAAAGCCTCTTGATGAAAGTGAAAGTGGAGAGTGAAAAAGTTGGCCTAAAGCTCAACATTCAGAAAACGAAGATCATGGCATCTGGTCCCATCACTCCATGGGAAATAGAAGGGGAAACAGTGGAAAGTGTCAGACTTAATTTTGGGGGGCTCCAAAATCACTGCAGATGGTGATTGTAGCCATGAAATTAAAAGACGCTTACTCCTTGGAAGAAAAGTTATGACCAACCTAGATAGTATATTCAAAAGCAGAGACATTACTTTGGCGACTAAGATCCATCTAGTCAAGGCTATGGTTTTTCCTGTGGTCATGAATGGACGTGAGAATTGGACTGTGAAGAAGGCTGAGAGCCAAGAATTGATGCTTTTGAACTGTGGTGTTGGAGAAGACTCTTGAGAGTCCCTTGGACTGCAAGGAGATCCAACCAGTCCATGCTGAAGAAGATCAGCCCTGGGATTTCTTTGGAAAGAATGATGCTAAAGCTGAAACTCCAGTACTTTGGCCACCTCATGCGAAGAGTTGACTCACTGGAAAAGACTCTGATGCTGGGACGGATTGGGGGCAGGAGTAGAAGGGGACGAGAGAGGATGAGATGGCTGGATGGCATCACTGACTCGATGGACGTGAGTCTGAGTGAACTCCAGGAGTTGGTGATGGATACGGAGGCCTGGCATGCTGCAGTTCATGGGGTCGCAAAGAGTCGGACACGACTGAGCGACTGAACTAAACTGAACTATTTGAATGAAATGACTAACAGTATTGTCATGATATTTCCTTCTACTTTTCAATATAAAGCAAGAAACTTGCTAAACGTACTGTATTTGTGTTAACATAGGGTTGTCTGGTTAACATAACCAATATGATATAAATATATAATCTATATATACATATAGATATCTATCTGTCTAAATGTATATCATATAAAGAGTTTTATTATAAGATATTGGCACATATAATTATAGAGACTGAGAATCTGCCCTCTGCAAGCAGGAGACCCAAGATAATAGATGTTCATAGTTCAAAGGCCTGAGACAGTAGAATCAATGGTATAGATTTCCATCTGAGTCTGAAATCTTAAGAACCAAAACCATCAAAGACATGAGAAGAAAAATGTCTTAGACAAGCAGAGAGAAAATTCAACGATCCACTGCTTTGTTGTTGTTGTTGTTAAATTAGGGAAAGGCATCTGCTTTACTCAGTCTACTGCTGCTGCTGCTGCTAAGTCGCTTCAGTCATGTCCGACTGTGTGACCCCATAGACGGCAGCCCACCAGGCTCTTCCATCCATGGGATTTTCCAGGCAAGAGTACTGGAGTGGGATGCCACTGTCTTCTCCACTCAGTCTACCAACTCCAAACTAATCAGGTCTGGAACCACCCTCACAGACACACATCCATAGGTAATATTTTTCAAGATATCCGGATATCCCATGGCCCAGAGAAGCTGATACATAAAGTGAGCCATCACAAGTTTACCTGTTATCAATCTGACACCTATACATAATTCCTTACCGTATTTAATCTTCAAATAAAGACAACAAGATCATAATTCTGCCTAACATGATACAACTATGCTGTGTATAACTGAAAATGCACTAAGCCTTTCCCCAGATGAGAAGGTAAAATCCTTAAGTGATGTTTACTCTTCTCCTCAATATCTGGGAACTTAATACTATGATGTCTAATTAACAATGCTTAATTACAATGATATATAGTCAATACATCTTATGTTGTGTGACAAGGGATAGGGAATGATAATGGAAAGAAAACAAATATATTATCTGTATATGTATAAACACACATGTATTCTTACCAAAACAGGAAGAAAATACATACAACAGCATTACTGTCTTCATATCTGTAACTGATGACATGCCATTTAAAACTTTATACATTTATACATTCTTTCACTACCAGTCATATTCCCATTGACTTCAGGAAGTACTGAAGCTAATTATTGCTATTTACCTGGTCGGGTGACATAAATCTAATGACCCAAAGTAGCCTGAGGCATTAGAACTCCTGCCCAACTGGTTTGTTAAAGTTTGCCACTGAGCTTAATCATAGGAAAGAACCTCTAAAAGAGGTACTATAAAATTTTTTATAAGAGCAATAATAATTTAAAAAGAAATTTCAATATCTAATATGA
>SJYQ01004907.1:317368-345605 GCA_006410935.1 Redunca redunca
GCGAGACAACAAAAGAGACTCAAATCTATAGAGTGAACTGTTGGACTCTGGGGGAGGGAGGGAGGGAAAGGGTGGTATGAGATGGGAGAATGGCATTGAAACATGTATACTATCATGTAAGAAATGAATCGCCAGTCAATGTCTGATGCAGGATGCAGGATACTTGGGACTGGTGCAAGGAGAGGACCCAGAGGGATGGTATGGGGTGGGAGATGGGAGGGGATTCGTGTTTGGGAACTCATGTACACTCGTGGTGAATTAATGTCAATGTTTGGCAAAACCAATACAGTAATGTAAAGTAAACTAAAGTAAAAATAAAAATTATAAAAAAAAAAGGAAACTATGAAATGACATATGTATTATTTGATGTTAGTGACATGTAAAAGCTATCAGGCTACATTCATCCAGTTGTCTGAAATACTGATGATATCAGATGAAAACGCTACTTGGAAACACTAATAATACAACAGAAATACTCTTTATTATGAAGATATATCAATTATTTAATCTTGAGATTTAAGAGAATTTATAGGTCCTCTGCCTTATATACATGGATAAATATTTTTTTCTGCTCATTTTACAACACCTTGTGATATTGAGAAGTTGCTGACAACATTATCCTTTACAGTGTTCGAAACATCAATACAATCACAAGGTAAGTAAAAACAAACTCTACTAAATCTAGAACCATATTTCTCAGTCTGAGTTGTGAATTGCCATTGTGGTGTTGTTTGATTGTGAAGTCATGTTCAACTCTTTGTGACTCCATGGAATGCAGCACACCAGCTCTGTCCTCTATCTCCTGGAGTTTGATCAAATTCATGTCCACTGAGCTGGTGATCGCCCACCATCTCATCCTCTGCCACCCACTTCTCCGGCAGGAAAGGAAAGATTGCCTTCAATTTCCCCCAGCATCAGGGTTTATTTCAATGAGTCAGCTCTTTGTATCAGGTGGACAAAATACTGGAGCTTCAGTTTCAGCATCAGTCCTTCCAATGAATATTCAGAATTGATCTCCTTTAGGATTAACTGATTTGATCTCCTTGCTGTAGCAGGGACTCTCAAATCTTCTCCAGCACCACAACATGAAAGCATCACTTCTTCAGCACTCAGCCTTCTTTGTGGTTCAACTCTCACATCTGTATGTAACTACTGGAAAAGATACAGCTTTGACTATATGGACCTTTGTTGGCAAATGGATATCTTTGTTTTTTAATAAGCTGCCTAGGTTTGTCATGGCTTTCCTTCCAAGGAGTAAGCATCTTTTAATTTCATAGCTGCAATAAACATTCTCAGTGATTCTGGAGCCTGAGAAAATAAAATCTGTCACTGCTTCCACTGTTTTCCCTTCTATTTTCCATTATGGGATAAGATGGGATGCCATGAACTCAATTTTACTAATCTTGAGTTTCATGCCTTCTCTTTCATCTCTTTCACCCTCATCAAGAGGCTCTTCAGTTCCTCTTTGCACTTTCTGCCATTAGAGTGGTATCATCTGCATATCTGAGGTTGTTTATATTTCTCCTGGAAGTCTTGATTCCAGCTTGTGAGTCATCCAACCCAGCATGTCACGTGATGTATTCCGCATATAAGTTAAATAAGCAGGTGACAGTATACAGCTTTGACATACTCCTTTTCCAATTAGGAACCAGTCATTGTTTCATATCCAGTCCTAACTGCTGCTTCTTGATCTGCATACAGGTTTCTCAGAAGACATGTAAGGTGGTCTGATGTTCCCATCTCTTTAAGAATTTTCCACAGTTTGTTGTGATCCACACAATCAAAGGCTTTAGTGTAGTCAATGAAATAGAAGTTTTTCTGGAATTCCCTTGCTTTCTCTATGATCCAACAAATATTGGCAATCTGACCTCTGGTTCCTCTGCTTTGCTAAACCCAGCTTGTATATCTGGAAGTTCTCACTTCACATCCTGCTGATGGATTCAGACATAGCTTGAAGAATTTTGAACATAACCTTGCTAACACATGAAATGAATGCAATTGTATGATAGTTTGAACATTCTTTGACATTCCTTCTTTGGAATTGACTACCCAAGAACTGCATTTCAGACTCTTTTGTTGACTATGAGGGCTACTCCCTTTCTTCTAAGGGGTTTTTGCCCTCAATAGTAGATATAATGGTCATCTTAATTAAATTCACCCATTCTCTTCTATTTTAGTTCACTGATTCCTAAGATGTTGATGTTAACTCTTGCCATCTCCTGTTTGACCACATCCAATTTACCCTGATTCATAGACCTAATATTCCAGGTTCTTATGCAATACTGTTCTTTATAGTATCAGACTTTACTTTCACCACCAGACACCAGACACATCCACAACTGAGTGTCATTTCCGCTTTGGCCTAGCCTCATCATTCTTTCTGGAGCTATTGGTAATTGTCCTCCACTCTTCCCCAGTAGCATATTAGACAACTTCTGAGCTTGGGGGGGGTGTCATCTTTGTCACCCCAAAAAATATCATATCATTTTTCCTTTTCATGGTGTTCATGGGGTTCTTGTAGCAAGAAATCTGGAATGGTTTGCCAGTCGCTCCTCCAGTGAACCATGTTTTGTGAGAACTCTCTGCTATAATCTTTCCATCCTGGGTGGCCCTGCATGGCATGGCTCATAGCTTCATTGAGTTTCCACAGCCTCTTTGCCACGGCAAGGCTGTGATCCATGAAGCAGAGGAAATCCTATCTGGATGTAGATTCAAAAAGTATACATCCTTCTGAACTTTGAACTTTCTGGTATTATCATACAGGAAATTTTGTAACTTAGTTCTAAAAGTCCATTGTATCTTTCACTCAAATTAGCTGCTTCAGAATTTTAGGGAACAGGATAAGACAAGTGAATTTAATAATAATGGGGCCATTATGACATTTCATTTGCTATGAAGTAAATTCCTTGATCAGAGGCAGTGAAATGTGGAATGACAGTGTGGAATGAAATGTACCATGACAGTGGATAAGGAATCCTGTAAGTGCACAGATGGTTATTTCAGCAGAAGCACTGCCTGTAGGGGAGGCAAATCTGTATCCAGAGTAAATATCTATTCTAGTAAGAACAAAACACCAACTCTTTCTTGATGGAAAACTGTCAAAGTAATCAACTTACCACCATGTAGCTGGCTAACCACCCCCATTAATGGTGAAATACTGGGGACTCAATGCTGGACTCTGTACTGGCAAATGGAGCAGTCTGACATGACCTTAGGCAAGCTGTCCATGTTAAGTGGAAGTTAATGATGTAGGGCTCATGTGTAACCTTTGTTCTTACCATCATTTTGCCTTTTTCATGAGCTTATCTGGTGATGACAAGTGTGGCTGGAGAAAGAGGTTTACTGGTGACCACAGAATGGTTTTCAGCTACAAGTATTTTCAAAAAATACATTACTCTATATTCCTGGAGTGTTGTGCAGGTCACAAGGTTAGACCAGTTCATTTGTCTTATTTTAATTTCTCTGAAGCATTCTCAGTTCTAGGAAAATGGAGTGGATTGATCACTTTCAAGTTGCTTTTAATCTTCTCCTTAAAGATTCATTTTAATTGTATATGTCTGTAATTTGTTGATTATTATTGGTATACAATGTTTCCATTGTTCAGATGGTTTCCTGTTAATTATGTGGATTTTTGCTTTTTCATACACTGTAGTGACCCAAAGACTAACTGAAAGTGCAGGCTAAATGTATGCATTTTCTTCTATTGTCATTAAGGACATTTCCTAATGGATTTTTCTTTGAATGAGGTCTGATGTCAAGTTATGAGTATATGAGTGGGCTGTATAACCTATCAAGTCTTAATTTAGCTTGGTGAGTACAGAACAGACAGCTGGAGGCTTCCAAGAAACTCAGACCTCCTTGTAGCCTTCTCCTACAGATGTCTGGTCTACAGACTCCTCTGTTCTGACCTTCAGTACAATTCAAACCACTTTATGCCTTCCAAAAGTTATCAAAATATCTAGTTAAATGATGTGATTCTACTCATCTTCTGTTACAAATTTATTAATTGAGTACATTATTTTTCATTAGAGTGGCACATTAAGAAAGAGGTAAAATATACACTTTTGAAAAATCCAGATTTCAGAAAACATATTTCACATATAAAGAATATATATTCTACATTTAGAGAATATGACTCCTCTAAAAAGATACTTTGAAAATCAATCTGTATTGTTTAACAGTTATTTAAGTGTTTAGCATGATACCATTTTACTAAATTCAGCCAGTTGCCTGCAACACTGCTGGAGACTGAGGACAGCAAGTGTCATAATTCAAAAGAAGGCCTGAGACAGGAGGGCCAGTGGTATAGATTCCTGTCTGAGTACAAAGTCTTGAGAATCAGGATCGCCTAGAGCACCTAAAGATCAGTGTCAACGAGGCAAGCAGAAACTGAATTCAACCTTCCTCTGCCTTGCTGTTACATTCAGACCCCTGGCAGACGGGATGATGCCCAGGTACATTGGGAGGATCATGTGCTTTACTCAGTCCACCACTTCCCTGCTAATCACTTCTGGAAACAGTCTCACAGACAAACTCCAAAATAGTGTTTAATCAGATAAATGGACAGCCCACATCCCAGCCATGTTGACACATAAAACTAACCTTAAAATCTATCCATAATCACCATGGCACCCATACATATCTCCTAAAGCCATACGTTATCTCCACATATAAAAAGAATAAAGTTATATTCCACCTAATATAACACACCCATTTGTGGATAATGGAAAAGGTACTATCTCCTTCCTCAGAAAAGTAGGTAAATTCTTTGAGTGATATTTATTTCTCTCCATGATATTTGGTAACTTAAATACTATAATGGCAAATGAACAACCCTCCACCTCTATGTTATACAGTCAGGATATCCTATGCACATGCCAAGGAAAGAAGACTGGAAAGAAAACTAAGACTTTTACTCTCAGTTCAGTTCAGTCGCTCAGTCATTTGCTCTACACATACACCAGTGTATCCACATCACACTAAGAAGGAAATCTCTTGGCAATTACAGCCCTCATATCTGTAACAGCTCACATGATTGTAGCTAATATTTATTTTGTAGCTGATATTTTAACTGAATTATTTCTCTACATATTCTATATTCCTATTGGCTTCAGGAAGGCTCTCAGGTGAACACTGTTCTTCACCTGGTAGGGTAAAGCAAGCTTTCATTCCTGAAGAGTCTGAGCCATTAGAACTACTGTCTGACTTGTTTGTTGAAGTTGTTCAATGACCTTAATCATGGGAATGAAAACACTAAGAGACTAGAGAATCTTCTCTACTCCAGACACTCTTTTCCCTACTCCCTTTGTAGAATAATCTAACTGCGTCCTGGTAGTTGTCATCAATCACCTCGGCCACTACAGAATTTCTTTTTTGTCTGCTGATTCAGAGGAATGCAGACCCAAAGGCACTGAGTGTCAATCTACTTTCAGCTCAGTGGAATCACGGTTTTGCGTCCCAGTAGAAACATTCCTCCCTCTGTGAGTCAGAGTGTAAGGCCAGAAGGACAGAAAAACACAGAAACAAGAAATGAATATTCTGTAGGGGTTCTTAGAGTTAATAGTGACTGGTGCCACTCCCATTTTCACTCCTTGATTCCTAGACCCATTAATCTGCTATGGGTGAAACAGTATAATATACTGGTGGTTGGTTCAGAGATTTACCATTCTATCAAACTGTATGCTTTAGAATGATGGGGGATAGAGTAAGACCAGTGATTTTCACAAGCATGGGCACACTGCCACACTTATTTTTGCTCTGAAGTGAATTCCTAGACCGTCCCTGGTGGCTCAGTGGTAAAGAATCCATCTGCCAATGCAGGAGACATGGGCTCTGATGCTGGGAAAGATGAAAGCAGGAGAAGGGGCGAAAGAGTATGAGATGGTTGAATGCCATCACTGACTCAATGGACATGAGTTTGAGAAAACTCTGGAAGACAGTGAGAAACAGAGGAGCCTGGCATGCTGCAGTCCATGGGGTTGCAAAGAGCTGGACATGACTGAGTGACTGAACAACAATGACAGTGGATAAGGAATTCTATAAACCAAGGAAGATAATATTGGCAGAAGTATTGACTGCAGGGAATTCAATAAATCTAGACATATCTAGAAGGTATATATTCCAATAAGAACAAAGGACTCCCACTTCAGATGTAACCAGACTGCCACCAGATACACAGCTGATCATGCTAACGAATGGTGGTGCCACACCAAGGGCTTAATGTTGGGCTTGACTGCTGACTGACTGGGTACCCAGCAGTGGCAAAAATCAAGCTGGACTTAGGAAGGGGAAGTAAATGTTGTTGAGCCTATCAATAACCTCTATCCCTACCACCTTGGCCACTTAATTTGGGAGCCCACTGAGTGGTGACTGAGGTGCTTGAGAAAGATTGACTGGCGTCTATACATTGTGTGTTTAATTGCTCAGTTGTGTCTGACTCTTTGCAACCCCATGGACTGTAGCCCACCAGGTTCCTCTCTCCATGGGATTCTCCAGGCAAGAAAATTGAGTGGGTCTCCATTGCCTTATCCATGGGAGCTTCCTGACCCAGAGACAGAACCCAGGTCTCCTTCACTACAGGTGGATTCTTTACCATCATCTTAATCACTTAATGATAATATCCTATTCTGCTGAGATCACTTTTTTTGGGTGAACATTTGCATGGGACACAAATACCTTCATGTTTTTTGCCCATTCAGAGAGATCTATTAACATAACTCTTCTACAGATCTCTTTGTCATTGATTTCCTATCATATTCCTTCAAAGTCTATGAATATTCCACCAAACCACTGGCCACAATCAATAAGTTGGCATATAATCACACAACTGTCCATTTCTCCTCCCAAAGAAAGTGTACAATCAGGTGCAATAGTCAAAGACCTGCTCACTGGAAAGTTCTTCCTTCACCACTGTCCTCTGTAATGTCACAGAGAGGAGCTGTACTGCAGCAGCTGTCCACTTTATGATGGTGCCTGCATACCATTCAGAACCATCTGTAAATCAGGTCTCAGCCTTCTCAGTTAACTAATCCTAAGGACGCAGGCTCAGGCTGGGAGACAGAAGCCATTGCAGCAGGAGTGAAGGCAAATAGAGTTTGGACCACTTCTTTAGTAACTTACTTGTTCCCTTAGGGCTTGTTCCTGCTTGATCAAATTTATATATTCTAATTTTCATTTGATGAAGAAATGCTTCTGTGCATACCCAACTGCATGGAAAGTGACAGGGATACTATTCAGCTTAGCAAGGGCAGCTCTGGTATCATGGAAAATTGATGGCTATGGTTAAACATTCTTTTCCTCCTAATGCCCACTAGCAGGCCAATAGTTGTTTCTCTAAATTAGAGTAGTTATCTAGAGGATGGCAGTGCTTTGCTCGGAATTCTAAGGGCATGCACTATGATCCACTTCTAGAAGTCTGTTAAAGGTGCCGAGCTCTTCCACTGCCACCTCCAGAACCAGTGCTTGTGCTAGATATGGCCCATGAGCACAAGGGCTTTTACATTAGCCTTGATACATTGGAAAGCCTCCTCTCCTGAAGAGAAGTGAGGTCGTTCAGTCGTGTCAGACTCTGTGACCCCATGGACTTTAGCCTACCAGGCTCCTCTGTCCATAGGATTTTCCAGGCAAGAATACTGGAGTGGGTTGCCATTTCCTTATCCAGGAGATTTTCCCAACCCAGGGATTGAACTCGTGTCTCTCGCATTGTAGGCGGACGCTTTACCATCTGAGCCACCAGGGAAGTCCCTTCTCTCCTGAGCTTCACTCAAAACTAGTAGCCCTTCCTGTCACTTGGTAAATGGGCTGGAGGAATACACCCGGATAAGGATAATATTGCCTCAGAAATCCATAGAGGCTTCTTATTGTAAGGCTAATCTTTTTGTGCTTATGAGAGCACAGTGAAGAAAAGGTTACATTTGGTTACAAGAGATTCCCATCTTTCCTCACCTTTCTTCATCTGCTACTCAGACCCTTATCACCCAATTTTCTGTCAGTCTGGAGGTTTCTGCTTTTCTTTGTCTGTCAATGGACTCCTGCTGTTTACAAGATGCGTGATTTCGTGGTTCCTGCTCCCATTTCACTGCTCTTGCCTAGCTACCTGTATGCTGTAACAATCCCCCTCAAGGAGTCTGGACCCTTAAAATCTTTTACTCATCATGCACCAAAGCCAAGACACTTCTTTGTTCTTGTTCAGTAGTTTAGTAGTGTCCAATTCTTTGCGATCCCATGGACTGCAGCACATCAAGTTCCCTTGTCCTTCACTATCTCCCAGAATTTGCTCAGACTCATGTCTATCAAGTTGATGATGCCATCCAACCATTCCATTCTCTAATTCTCTTCTTCTTTTGTCTTCAGTCTTTCCCACATCAGAGTCTTTTCAGGTGGCAAAAGTGTTGGAGCTTCAGCTTCAGCATCAGTCCTTCCAATGAATATTCAAGGTTGATTTCCTTTAGGATTGACTGGTTTGATCTCCTTGCTGTCCAAGGGACTCTCAAGAGTCTTCTACAACACCACAATTCAAAAGCATCAGTTTTGGGGCACTCAGCTTTCTGTATGGCCTGGCTCTCACATCTGTACATGACTACTAGAAAAACCATAGCTTTGACTATATGGACCTTTGTCGGCAAAGTAATGTCTCTGCTTTTTAATACACTGTCTAGGTTTGTCATAGCTTTCCTTTCAAGAAGCAAATGCCTTTTAATTTCATGGCTGCAGTCACCATCGACAGTGATTTTGGAGCCCAAGAAAATAAAATCTGCAATTGTTTCCACTTTTCCCCCTTCTATCTGCCATGAAAAGATGGGACCAGATTTCATGATCTTTGTTTTATGAATGTTGAGTTTTAAGCCAGCTTTCTCCTATTTTGACATAAATAATGTCATTATTTTTCTCAATAAATGTTTAATGGCAACTTCTCTGTAAATATCTAAAGGCAAATCTGAACATGTGACCACCATGTTCAAAATCCCTTAGTAGTTATCCTTTAAGTTGGGTAAAGAACAAAGTACCAGACCAGCCTCTAGATCTTCTGTGATCACTCACACTGGCCTCCTTTGTCTACTTTGTCTCCACTTTGCTTCCTTCTTTGCACACAAGCTCCATTTGCCATTTTTCTTTGTTTCTGTATTGTTTCTATAATGATCCAGCTCTCTGAGAAGCTAGGCGTGCAAATGAAGGAAATCTCTGAGGATGGCAAATATCCAGACACAGCACTCTGTGAGAAATGATGCCCCTCAAGAAGCACCTCTGACCTACCAAAACAGAATCTGCATTCTAAGAAGATCACCAGGAGATTCATAGGAATTAAAGTTTGAGGAGCCCTGATCTTGGCTACCTACCACTGTGGTCTTTCATTTTGCTTTTCCTTTGCTCTTCCTAGGAAGATTTCTCATCAGTTTTCACTGTAAAGTGGGGAGTTAGGTGTGGGTCTGGATGTGAGTTACAATTTCCATGAGGAGGAGGATTTTCTGGCAGTTGGCTTCTGAAGAGAATCTAGAACTTTGATGTCATTAAAATCATGTATCAGTTCAGTTCAGTTCAGTCACTCAGTCGTGTCCGACTCTTTGCGACCCCATGATTCACAGCATGCCAGGCCTCCCTGTTCATCTTAATTAAAACCATACTGGCAGAATATAAAAATTCATAGATAAACTGGAGTTTGCATAAACATGTCAGAAATGTGTTCTGCGTTATGTAAATATAAGTTAATGTTTATGATTTCAGAGACTGCAATGCCCTGTGGAACAACCTGGATTCCTCATAAATGTCCAAGTAATGCCCAGTGGAAAAGCTTGTTTGTCCTAAAGGGAATCCTTGCGCACTATCTGGGGAATTTTAGTTCATCATTCCTTCCTCTTTTGGCAAAAGCATACAGTTATGTAACGGTTGACAATTCTGTTCAAAACAAATTCATATGAACAACATTTTCCTGGGCCTGGAAAATGAAGCTCCCAAAATGAATCAGTGTGCAAAATGATGCTACCTGTGTTATTGCAATTGCAGTGCCTGAGTTCTATTTTCTATTAATACTTCAGCAAGTCAAATGCTAAAGGGATTTCCACAATTAACAGATATTGGTGAGAGAGAATGATTTTTATAATATTCATTATTTTTTATAGAAAGTTGAAATATTATTAAATTTGTAATAATTTTGATTTGGTTTATAAGATATCAAAATATCCAGTTGAAAATGGAAAACAGTGAATAATCTGCATATTTTATTATTGTGAGTAAAATCTGGACAAGCAAAATAGCTCTAAGACTACACTGTATTCTTTAATGATATAAAATTATCTGATTAAAATAATTGGAATGATTCCATAGCCTAAGTTTTGGTTACCAGACTGTTAAACAATAAAGGGCTTCCCTGGTGGCTCAGATGGTAAAGCGTCTGCCTGCAATGTGGGAGACCCGGGTTCAGTTCCTGGGTCGGGAAGATCCCCTGGAGAAGGAAATGGCAATCCACTCCAGTACTCTTGCTTGGAAAATCCCATGGACGGAGCAACCTGATAGGCTACAGTTCATGGGGTCGCAAGAGTTGGACACAACTGAGCGACTTCACTTCACTTCACTTCACTTCTAAACAATAAAAGGCAGTTTAGGAATTAAGTCAGAATGTTTCTTGTAAAAGAAACTTTTTTGATAATTGTATTCAAAACACTTATTTCATTTAATTAAGCAGACTGTCTGCATTTAAGTCACTTAAATAGTAAATCACTTAAATATTAACCTCTACTTTGTAACCTACTTCTGACAACAGTTTTGCTGAAAAAAACATATATAGGGAAAATGCAAAAAATGTTCCTCTAGTGCTCTTTTCAGCTTTATGACTTAATAATTACCCACACATTGAGCTGAACATTTTGATTATTTAGTTTTAGGACTGCATAGAAGAAAAGTGAAAGCAAAGTCATTCAGTCGTGTCCGACTGTTTGCAACCCCTTGGACTGTAGCCTACCAGGTTCCTCTGTCCATGGGATTGTCCAGGCAAGAATACTGGCATGGGTTGCCATTTCCTACTACAGGGGATCTTTCCAACCCAGAGATCAAACCCAGGTCTCCCGCATTGTAGGCAGACACTTTACCATCTGAGCCACCAGGGAAGTCCTGCATAGAAGAAAGACCAGTCCAAATAAACATACATTTAATAACTATAATTATTGGCACTGATTATTTATATTGCCTGTATGAAATTCCAGTCTTTGGCTCTATTTTTCTGCTATCAAACTAGTAGAAAAGCAACAGCTGTCAAGTAAATCCATCAGAAATTCTAGGGAAAGTCAGCTCTAAGCACAGTAATAGCAATGATAGCAGTGATAGTATATTTACTAAGAATACAAATTTATAAGGTAAAATTAAAATGAAAGTTCTTATTCCATACACAAATTCCATAGAAAAATAAACTTGGAATTTTGAACAAAAGAAAAGGAAGATTCTCAGTGCTGACAACTTCTAGTAAAAATCAGATTTAAGATAATATTTAAGCCCTATCTCTAGCTTTTCCCCTTATTTCATCTGAGCCTTCCTCTGATACTTCCTCTCTCCCTCTTCATTGCCTTGTCTTTCCTACACTTAACATTGATGTTCCTTCCCTTCTCTTTCTGCTTGTTTCCTTTCCACTGCCCCTTCCCCATCCAAATTTCCCATTCTGCTGCTTTATCCTTACTCCTTTTACTGCCTCCTTTCTCTCTTTTGAAAACTTTCATGATGTTGTTCCACAAGATAAGAAATCCACATCTGTTGTCCACATCTCAGACACTCTCTTTCATTTTCCTCACTACTGTCCCACTTGCTTCCCTTCCATTTCTGGCCTTGACTCTATCACAAATGGAAACTGCTCTAAGCCACTGAGCCATGAGGGGACTACTAAAGTCACCAAAAATCTCTTAATCCTGACATTCAGTGATGCTGTTCACTCCTTATCCAGCCAGAGCTTTTATCTGACTTAGGCACTGTTCTTTACTTTGTTCTTCTTGAGTATTTTCCTCTCTTCAAGTTCCCAACACTCAGCTTCCCATTCTCTCCTGCTTCCCTGATCACCTCTGCTCAGTAGCCTTTTCTGGTCTTTCCTTTTTGTGTGAGCTGGTATTCCTGGTTGTAAGATATCTCACAATGACAATGCCACTGTTGTGGAAATAGGATGAATTTTGGTGTTGTGATACTGTGTACTTGGCTGATTTGCAACTAAAAATCTCTTTTGTTGACATTTGACCTCTTTCTCACCTTTTCATATCACAAATCTAGTGTAGGTAGGTTTGAGTTCAGTTCAGTTCAGTCATTTAGTCATGTCCGACTCTTTGCAACCCCATGAATTGTGCAGCATGCCAGGCTTCCCTGTCCATCATCAACTCCTAGAGCTTGCTCAAACACATGTACATTGTGTTGGTGATGCCATACAACTATCTCATCCTCTGTCATCCTCTTTTCCTCCTTCCTTCAATCTTTCCCAGCATCAGAGTCTTTTCTAATGAGTCAGCCCTTTACACCAGGTGACCAAAATATTGGAGCTTCAGCTTCAGCATCAGTTCTTCCAATGAATAGCCAGGACTGATTTCCTTTAGGATTGACAGGTTGGATCTCCTTGCAGTCCAAGGGACTCTCAAGAGTCTTCCCCAACACAGTTCAAAAGCATCAATTCTTCAGTGCTCAGCTTTCTTTATAGTCCAGCTCTCACACCCATACATGACTACAGGAAAAACCATAGCTTTGACTAGATGGACCTTTGTTGGCAAAGTAATGTCTCTGCTTTTTAATATGCTGTCTAGGTTTGTAATAGCTTTTCTTCCAAGGAGCAAGCTTCTTTCAATTTCATGGCTGCAGTCACTATCTGCAGTGATTTTGGAGCCCAAGAAAATAAAGTCAGCCACCATTTCCACTGTTTCCCCATCTATTTGCCATGAAGTGATGGGACCAGATGCCATGATCTTCATTTTTTGAGTTTAGTTTTAAAACAGATTTTTCCATTCTCCTCTTTTCACCAAGAGGCTCCTAAGTTCCTCTTTGCTTTCTGCCATAAGGATGATGCTATCTAAGGTTACTGATATTTCTCCCAGCAATCTTAATTCCAGCTTGTGCTTCATCCAGCCGAGCATTTCACATGATGTACTCTGCATATAAATTGAATACGTAGGGCGACATAATTGACATACTCTTGATATAGCCTTGACATACTCCTTTCCCAATTTGGAACCAGTCTGTTTTTCCATGACCAGTTCTAACTGTTGCTTCTTGACCTGCATACAAGTTTCCCAGGAGACAGGTAAGGTGGTCTGGTATTTCCATCTCTTTTGAATGTTCCACAGTTTATTGTGATCTACACAGTCAGAGGCTTTAGCGTAGTCAATGAAGCAGAAGTAGATGTTTTTCTGGAAGTCTCTTGCTTTTTTTTTATGACCCAATGGATGTTGGCAGTTTGATCTCTGCCTTTTCTAAATCCAGCTTGAATATCTGGAAGTTCTCGGTTCAGGTACTGTTGAAGCCTAGTTTGGAGAATTTTCACCATTATTTTGCTAGCATATGAAATGAGTGCAATTGTGTGGTAGTTTGAGTGGCTAACCCTAGATCTAGTTCCCTCACTCTAAATTCATGGGGAAAGTCAGTTTTCAGAATTTTGGCTTCTAAAGTGAATGACAGTTTTTGTCTACCATCAAGAATCATGTGGCAGAAAAGAGGATCAGATGATGTAGCAAAATCCATTTTAATTTAACTCCTTCACATTTACTTCCTTCTTTTTACCTTATGCATGCTGTCCACTGGATAAGTCATACAAAGTGTGCTTTCTGCCACCTCAATGATTCCTGAGTCGTCATTTCTATTAAGCTCTTGGAGGATCATACTGCTAGGTTTACGTCACTTCAATGTTCAGAGGATGTTCTTAGCAAAAACTGGTCACTGTATCTGAGTTTTCGATCTTAATTTTTGATGATCATCTAACCAGACACCAACTGACAGTTTTACCTTTACTTATAACTCTTCACATCTAATGGTGACTCTGCATCCTGATTTATTTTGATTTGTCTGCCTTCCTCAAAATTTTCAATGTCATATCACACATGGAATAAAAACTTCACAAACTTTTTAATCACTTGGGGAATATTTATAAAATGCATATTACTAGATGTAATCTATGACCTACTGTATCAATTTCTACAGTAATACCTCAGAATCTATATTTTGTACCAAAACTCCCCCAGACAATTCTGTTATGTAATATGGTATGGAAATCCCTGCATAAATGTTCCAGTTTACTGATCAATATTTATGATACCAAGGTCTTCACCCTGCAGCCTATTTTCTACAGTCAAGTATTTATTTAAAAAAAAACAGTGAAGACACTCCATGTCTCAAAAATTTTCAATGTCTGTCTATTCCTTGAAGAAGAAATTTAAGGTCTTTCACATGGCATTCAATTCACTTTATAATCCAGGGCCTTCTAACATCTTGTTTTTTTGTTTTTTTTTTGGCTGCACTGGGTCTTCGTTGCTATATGCAGGTTTTATCTAGTTGTGGTGAGCAGGGGCTACTTTTCACTGTGGTGTACAGACTTCTCGTGGCACTGGCTTCTCTTGTTCCAGAGCACAGGTTCTAGGGCCCACGGACTTCAGTAGCTGTGGCACAAGGGCTCAGTAGTTGTGATGAATGGGCTGAGTTGCCCCACAGCATGTGGGATCTTCCTGGATCAAGGATCAAACCCATGTCCCCTGCACTGCAAGGCACATTCTTAACACCTGGATCACTAGGGAAGCCCCACATCTTTACTTTTGATGCATAATGTCTTAATGTCTCCTCTTCTATACCTGTTAATTATTGTACATACTTTGAAATAAAATAGTTGCATTTTTCTAATCTAATAATTTTCTAAATACTTTTCATGTATTTTAGAAGAGTAAATAAAATAAAGGGCATTCAGGCTAGTGTATGGTTTTATTTCAATTATTTTCACCAAATTTTCTTTCTTAAATGATTGATGACTGTCCTTTTTACATTCACTGTATTTGATTTAAGAGGCCTTCTATTAAGGATATGGAAAGAAAAAATGCAACAGAGCTGACAGCGTTTGTTCTCACAGGACTTACATATCAACCAGAATGGCAAATCCCTCTGTTCGTGCTCTTCTTGGTTATATATATCTTCACTATCATGGGGAACCTGGGTTTGATTGCTGTCATCTGGAATGACCCTCACCTTCACACCCCCATGTACTTATTCCTTGGGAGTTTAGCCTGTGTGGATACTTGGTTATCCTCCACAGTGGTCCCCAAGATGCTGGTCAACATCTTCACCAAGAATAAGAGGATATCTCTCTCTGAATGCATAGTGCAATTCTTTTCCTTTGGAGTCAGTGGAACCACAGAATGTTTTCTGCTGGCAACAATGTCATATGATCGTTATGTAGCCATATGCAATCCATTACTTTATCCAGTGATTATGAGTAACAGACTATGCATGCGAATGTTAATTTCATCCCTTACAGGTGGCCTTCTTCACACCTTACTTCATGCATGTTTTTTATTCAGATTAACCTTTTGCAATTCTAACATAATACATCAATTTTATTGTGACATCATGCCATTGTTTAAAATTTCTTGTACTGATCCTTCTATCAATGTTCTGATGATATTTATTTTCTCTGGTTCAATTCAAGTGTTCACCATCCTTATTATTCTTGTCTCTTATACACTAGTTCTCTTTACAATTTTAAGGAAGAAGTCTGCACAAGGCATAAGGAAAGCGTTCTCCACTTGTGGTGCCCACCTCCTATCTGTCTCCTTATACTATGGGAGTCTTCTTTTCATGTATATACTCTCTGGATCCACACGAGCAAATGATCAAGATATGATGGACTCTCTATTTTACACTGTCATAATTCCTTTCTTAAACCCAATTATCTACAGCCTGAGAAATAAGAGTCAAAAATTCACTGACAAAAATGTTAAAGAGAAATATTTAGATCCAACACTAATATGTGTTTTCCTACTTGAAAACATCACAAAACTATGGAGATTAGAGTTCACTTTTGTTTGCATTCATAACTACCCTATTATTTTAATGATGAGATTCAGTACTCAATAAATTCTTTAAGATATTTATATACCTTATTAAAAGAGATAGGGGATTTTAATCAAATGTTCATATCATGCTAAAATAAGTGAAGCAGAATTTAAAATGGGAAATTCCCTGGCTGTCCAGTGCTTAGGACTATACACCATCAGTGCTGATGGCCTGGGTTTGATCCCTGGTCTAGAAACTAAGATACTACAGGCTGCATGGCACAGCCAAATAAATTAAAATGAAAAAAACTTTACATGCTTGTATAGTCCTCATTGTGGTTTTTAAAGCAGATTTATTAAACACGTGTTAAGCACTAAAATATGGGTTTCCCAGGTGACACAGTGGTAAAAGAATATGCCTGCCAATGCAGAAGACATAGCCGATGTGGTTTGGATTTCTGGGTCAGGAAGATCCCTTGGAGGAGGAAATGGCAACTTGCTCCAGTATCCTTGCCTGGACAATTCCATGGGCAGAGGAGACGGGTGAGTCCATGGGGTCACAAAGAGTTGGACAGTAGTATATAACATTTATTTAAATGTGTTGTTAACCTCAAAGGGTTTTAAAATGTATATTATCAAAGTTCAAATAATGTCAATAGCATGATATCATAGTTCCCAATGTGTTGGTGGCACAGACATGAAAATGAGCAAAAATCTGGATACTTTCTGTCTTAAAAGTCCTTGAAAATTGGCTTTTCTCACATTGCATATTATTCAAGTATGATAAGTGATACATTTCCAGATCCATGTCTGCCCTTCTCTCAACACTGAAATTTCACACATACTCCTATTGATTCCACTCAGGTCCACACCTTCAAAATTATCAGTGTCTGTGATCTGTAAAACTCTAGTTATTGATTCCTCCATGTTGCTAATATTTCCTTCCTTTCCAAACACAACTGTCAGATTAGCCTTCAGAAACAGGACTGTAATTAGACCATATCACTCTTCAATAACTTTTAAAGGATTGTCATTGCTACCAGATTGTAAGCATACATGATAAATGTATCTAGAGCTGTAGATATACAGATGCATTGTAATTATTTTTTCATGTGTATGCAGATTATATCATATATAAAGTACAAATATTTGTATATATTAAAATGTATCTATATATACAGATTATATTATATATAAATATACTACCTAACCATCTATCTATTCTTTATCCAGCATTTGTTCACTCTGACATTACCTGAAGTCCTTTCAAATAAAACCTTAGTTTAACTTAGTTCAAATTGGAAAGTTCTTCCTCCACGATTCTCCTTTGTTATATTCAAACTGAGTTTCTGAAAGCCTTCTGGACAAACCTCTCTCTCTCAGGTTCATGCTTTTGCTCACACAGGTCTATCCATACAGTGCCTTCCCCACTCAAATATTTCATCTTCCTTTAAAACTGAAATGGTATCATTTCTTCAATATCTCTCACACATGCTACAAATTCCAAGATATATTTCTAGAATATTGCAAAGAAACTAGGAATGCTCATTGATTTTAACCTTTTAGCAGCTGATTTATACTTCTTGGCCCCTCCTGGCCTTACATAATAAGTTCTTTTAGACTACAATTTATATGTCTTCCTCTCTTTTCTTGTATGTAGCACAATAGCTTATACATATGAGGTCTTAAATAGGAATTAGTGAAATATTTGTAATATTAAAATGATAGACAGCACAAATACATAGAGTGTGTAAGTTTGTATCACTCTTTTTTAACCTGGTAATGAGACAAGAGAAATTACTGGGCCTGGGGTGGATGCTATATGTCAGCTTACTTTAAACTTCTTTAACGTGAATTACAAATATCATACACCTAAAGTGAGTTCTTCTTATACATAAGATTGGGTCCTGGGATAGAGTATGACAAAATATCTGAAAATATCTTCCTAATTAAGAAGTTTGGATTAAAGATACACATATTTCAATAAATGGGATTAATCTATATTCCCAGAGGTGCAGGTCATAAGATTAGACCAGGTCATCTATCTGATTTTGTTCCTCTGAGGCATTCCCTCCACATTTTAGGAAAAGCAAATGGTCTGATCACAGTCCAGGTGCTTTTACTCTTCTCCCTAAAGAATCATTGTTATTGTATATGTCCATAATTTGTTGTTATTGCTGTACAATGTTTCCATTGTTCAGATGGTTTCCTGTCAATTATACGGATTTTTGCTTTTTCATACATTGTAATGACCCCAAAATTAACTGAAAGTACAGGCATCATGTATATATTTTTTCTACCATCATTAAGGACTTTTCCCTAATGGATTTTTCTTTGAATGAGAAGTTTGATGGCAAGTTATGAGTATATGAGTGGGGTAAATCACCTGTCAAGTCTTAATTTAGCTTGGTGACTACGGAATAGTTGGAGGCCTCCAAGAAACTTAGATCTCCTTGTAGTCTTCTCTTGTAGATGTCTCCTCTACAGATTCCTCTGCTCTGTTTTGACCCTCAATACAATCCTAACTGCTTTGTGCCTTCCAGAAATTACAAAAATCCCTAGTCAAATGAGGTGATCCCACTCACCTCTGATCATTTTGTAGATTATTTTTGTCATTTTACTGGCATGTTGGAAAAGAGGTAAAAGATACACCTGTGAAATAGTCACATTTAAAAAAAGGTATTCTTCTGATTCCATTAAAAATAAACTATGAAATTCAATCTGTACTATTTAACAGTTATTTAGGTGTATAGAATGAGATCATTTTGCTAAACTCATCAGTTGTCTGAAACACTGCTGATGCTGGATTAAATCAGTCCTTAGAAACACAAATAAAATACTTGAGACACTGTTTAACATGAAGTGCATTTATTCTCTTAATCTGGAGACTAAAAGGAAAGAATAATTCTTCTCTCCTTATATACATTTATATATGATTTTTCTCATCACCTTAGAATACCTTAGTACCGAGTGAGACATGCTGTTCAGGAGCCTGTGGATAAAATTGTTCTAGACGGTGTTGAACATGATTCAGTTCAGTCACTCAGTCGTGTCCAACTCCTTGCGACCCCATGAATCGCAGCACGCCAGGCCTCCCTGTCCATCATCAGCTCCCGGAGTTCACTCAGACCCACGTCCATCGAGTCTGTGACGCCATCCAGCCATCTCATCCTGGGTCGTCCCCTGCTCCTCCTGCCCCCAATCCCTCCCAGGATCAGAGTCTTTTCCAATGAGTCAACTCTTCGCATCAGGTGTCCAAAGTACTGGAGTTTCAGCTTCAGCATCATTCCTTCCAAAGAAATCCCAGGATTGATCTCCTTCAGAATGGACTGGTTGGATCTCCTTCCAGTCCAAGGGACTCTCAAGAGTCTTCTCCAATACCACAGCTCAAAAGCATCAATTCTTCGGTGCTCAGCCTTCTTCACAGTCCAACTCTCACATCCATACATGACCACAGGAAAACCCATAGCCTTGACTAGACGGACCTTAGTCGGCAAAGTAATGTCTCTGCTTTTGAATATGCTATCTAGGTTGCTCATAACTTTTCTTCCAAGGAGTAAGCGTCTTTTAATTTCATGGCTGCAGTCACCATCTGCAGTGATTTTGGAGCCCCCCAAAATAAAGTCTGACACTGTTTCTACCGTTTCCCCATCTATTTCCCATGAAGTGATGGGACCGGATGCCATGGTCTTTGTTTTCTGAATTTTGAGCTTCAAGCCAACTTTTTCGCTCTCCTCTTTCACTTTCATCAAGAGGCTCTTTAGCTCCTCTTCACTTTCTGCCATAAGGGTGGTGTCATCTGCATATCTGAGGTTATTGATATTTCTCCCAGCAATTTTGATTACAGCTTGTGTTTCTTCCAGTCCAATTTCTCATGATGTACTCTGCATATAAGTTAAATAAACAGGGTGACAATAGACAGCCTTGATGTACTCCTTTTCCTATTTGGAACCAGTCTGTTGTTCCATGTCCAGTTCTAACTGTTGTTTCCTGACCTGCACACAGATTTCTCAAGAGGCATGGCAAGGTTTCATTGAGTTAGACAAGGCTGTGGTCCTAGTGTGATTAGATTGACTAGTTTTCTGTGAGTATGGTTTCAGTGTGTCTGCCCTCTGATGCCCTCTTGCAAAAGTTACCATCTTACTTGGGTTTGTCTTACCTTGGGCGTGGGGTATCACTTCATGGCTGCTCCAGCAAAGCACAGCCGCTGTTCCTTATCTTGGACGAGAGGTATCTCCTCACCGCTGCCTTTCCTGACCTTCAACATGGGATAGCTCCTCTAGGCCCTCCTGGGCCAGTGCAGCCACTGCTCCTTGGACGTGGGTTGATCTTCCCGGCCGCCGCCGCTGGCCTCGGGCACGGGGTGGCTCCTCCCAGCCACCTTCCCTGACCTTGGACGCGGGGTGTCTCCTCCCAGCCCCACAGATATGTCAAAGCCAGAACTATGTAACTAAAGTCTGGTGGTTAAATAACTTTGGCAAAATGTTTAGTACATGTTAATACTTCTCTGGTATAAGATTTCCCTTTCATTTTTTTTGCTCTTTTAAAGCAAAATTCTCAAAATTTAGCAGGCATCAGAATCATTTAAAGAGACAAATTGAAAGGTGTCATCATTAGAGTTTCTGATTCTGTTTTATTTTTTGTTGTTCAGTCCGAAGTCATCTCTGACTCTCCACAACCCCATGGACTGCAGCTACACAAGGTAAACCCCTGTTTGGTTTCTCCCCAGATTCCTATGTTAAATCACAAACCCCCTAATGTGGTGTTATTTTGAGTGGAGTCTTTAGGAGGTAATTACTCTCAGATTGGGCCATAAGGATAAGACTAACATGATAGGATTACTTCCCTTAAAACAAGAGGAATAGATAAGGCAACTATTGTCCTCTACAACAATACTCAATCATAAAGTTCATGTGAGGTGACAGCCTGTTACTAGGCAGGAAGTAAGCTCTCACCATGTACATTGGGGTTCCCAGGTGGCAGTGTGGTAAAAGAATCCCCTTGCCAACGCAGTATATGCAAGAGATTCTGGTTCGATTCCTGGGTGGGAAAGATCCCCTGGAGTAGGAAACGGCAACCCACTCCCTGGAAAATTCCATAGATAGAAGAGTCAGACGTGACTGAGTGACTGAGCACACACGCATGTACAATATCTGCTGTCCCACTGTTCTTGAACTTCTCATTCTCCAGAATGTAAAAACTAAATGTGTGCAATAGAAGGTCAATGATATTCTATCACTGCAGCCTAAGATAGAAGAATAATTGCTTTAAACAATCAGTAAAGCAATGGCAACCCACTCCAGTACTCTTGCCTGGAAAATCCCATGGACGGAGGAGCATGGTAGGCTGCAGTCCATGGGGTGGCTAAGAGTCAGACACGCTAAGTGACTTCACTTTCACTTTTCACTTTCACACATTGAAGAAGGAAATGGCAACCCACTCCAGTGTTCTTGCCTGGAGAATCCCAGGGATGGGGGAGCCTGGTGGGCTGCCGTCTCTGGGGTCGCACAGAGTCGGACACGACTGAAGCGACTTAGCAGCAGTAGCAGCAGCAGCAAAGCAAAACTGGTATAGCATTAAGATATTTAGAGAGCAGACAGAATGGAATTTCTACATATCCTCTGTGGTGTGGTTTAGTTACAAAGTTGTGTCCAATTCTTGTGACGCTATGGACTATAGCCCACCAGGTTCCTTTGTCCATCAGATTTTCCAAGCAAGAATACTGGAGGGGGTTGCCATATCCTTCTCCAGGGGATCCTCCATTTCCTACTGAAAAAGCACTATGAAATATTTCTGAAAGTTTCTACCCTCTGTTTATACTTTCCTCCCAATTTTGAACAGAAGGACACAGATAGGGTATATGTTTCAAGGGATGAAGTATTTTAGACTTTAAAAAAATTACTTTTTCCTGGAAACCATGATTAACATTAACTATAACCAATGGAAACCTAGTGCCTGATTTCAGGAAGGTTAATGGGAAGCATTTCTGTTCCTTTTGAAAAACAATTATCAACCTAGATTAGTTTTTACATGTTTTTCAAAAGAAATTTCATATACAGATGTTCCTTATGTTGTAATGATGTGATGCTTACTACTTCTGAGAAGGTAGTGAGACCTTTTGGATCAAATTTAACTGTTGAATCGTGCATTTCCTATAACATACAAGATAAAACAAGAAGTTCATCAAATGTACAGTGAATTTCTCTTGTAGTCATGTTTGTCTAGAGGAACAGAACTAAGAAGATCTATGTACCTCTGTTTCTGCTGCTACTGCTGTCGCTTCAGTTGTGTCCGACTGTGCGACCCAACCCCATAGATGGCAGCCCACCAGGCTCCACCGTCCCTGGGATTCTCCAGGAAAGAACATTGGAGTTGGTTGCCATTTCCTTCTCCAATGCATAAAAGTGAAAAGTGAAAGTGAGGTCACTCAGTCGTGTCCAACTCTTAGCAACCCCAAGGACTGAACCGTACCAGGCTCCTCTGTCCAGGAGATTTTCCAGGCAAGAGTACTTATTGTCTACCTATAAACTAAAGTCATTTTTATGAGATATTGACTCACACAATTATGGAGGCTGAGAGACTCCATGAAATGCCCTCTTCAAGTAGGAAACTGAGGACAGCAAGTGTCCTAATTCAAAGGTTCCAGTCAGTAGTTAGTGTTAGTCGCTCAGTTGTGCCCAACTCTATGTGACCCCATGGACTGAGCACCAGGCATCTCTGTCCATAGAATTCTCCAGGCAAGAGTACTGGAGTGGGTAGTCATTCTCTTCTCTAGGGGATAGTCCCAAACCAGGAATTGAACCCAGGTTTTCTACACTGCAGGCAGACTCCTCACCATCTAAGCCACCAGGGAAGCATGGTATATATTCTTATCTGTGTATGAAATTCATAGAATCATGGTCACCAAGAGCAGCTGAAGACCAATGTCAACCAGGCAAGCAGACACTGAATTCAACCTTCCTCTGCCTCACTGTTTCATTCAGACCTACTGCAAATGGGGATGATGCCCAGATATATTGGGGAGGACCATATGCTTTACTGAGTCCACCAATTCCATACTAACCACTTATGGAAACACCTACAGAGACACACACCAAAATCATGTTTAATCAGATATCTAGACAGCCCACAGCCCAACAAAGTTGACACATGAAACGAACCATTACAATCCTGAAGTGAAGTGAATTGAAGTCATTCAGTCGTGTCCGACTCTTTGCGACCCCCTGGACTGTAACCTACCAGGCTCCTCTGTCCATGGGATTTTCCAGGCAAAAATACTGGAGTGGGTTGCCATTTCCTTCTCCAGGGGAACTTCCCGACCCAGGGATTGAACCCGGGTTTCCCACATTGTAGGCAGACGCTTTACCATCTGAGCCACAAGGGAATTTGCCCAAGTCTACCCATGGTCAACTTGGCACCTGTAAACATCTCCTAAGACCATATTTTATCTTCACATAAAGAAAACAACAAAGCTACATTCTACCTAACATAATACACTTATATATGTATAACAAAAAATGTTCTCTCTCTTTCTTGAAGAGGTAAAATCTTTGAGTGATATATATTTTTCTCCTTAATGTCTGGTAATTTGAGTGTTATTAATTTGATATCATATTATTTAACTAGTATAAATAAAGTCAGTACATCTTATGTCACACGATAAGGAAATAAAAGTGAAAAAATTTGCCACACACACACAAATGTATTCATATCACACTAAGAAGGAAATCTCTTGGTAATTACAGTCTTCATAGCTGTAAATGATCACATGATTGTAGCTGATATTTTAACTAACTTATCCATTCTGTATTCCCTTTGCCTCAGGTGGACAGTGTTCTTCACCTTGTGTAGTAACACAAACTTTCATTCCTGAAGAGTCTGGCCCATAAGAACTACTGTCTGTATTGGTTTGTTGGTGTTTTCACTGACCTGAATCGTGGGAATGAAAATACTAAGAGATACCTTAGTGGGTTTTCTGTATTTCAGACATACTCTTCGTTAATCCCTTGGGAGCAGTCCCATTTCCCCTTGGTAGCTGCCATCAATCACCTCATCTAGCACAATAACTCCCTTCTTTGAGGATTCAAAGGAGCATAGAGTTAACAGGATTGAGGGGGCAGTCTATTTTCAATTAGTGGAATCATTGTTGTGTTTCCTGGTGGAAGCATTCCTCTGTTTTAAAGTGAGTCCACAAGGCCAGCAGAGGAAAAAATTACAGGAACAGGAAACAAATATTTTGTAGTGGTCATTAAGGGTAGTAGACACTGATGCCAATCCCATTTCTGTCTCCTGATTCCTGGACCCATGAATCCTTGCTTTGACAGAAGCAGTACCAAATACTGGAGGTTCAGAAATATTCAGTCTTCTGGAGGTCCCTGCCCTAGCCTTGCAAGATATTGCCATCTAGTTCTGCTGTTAACTGAGGCTTTATGAGAACTATTCATCATTCTGTCTAACTATATGCTTCAGCATGGTGGGAAATAGAGTAAAGCCAGTGAATTCCACAAGGGTGGACATGTTAACATATCTTTTTTCACTAAGTTGAGGTCCTTGATCAGAAGCTGTGCTGTCAGGAGTACTCTGACAGTGGATAGGGAATACCATAAAGAGGGAAGGATGATAATTTTGGCAGAGGCATTTTCTGCAAGGAATCCCATATACCTAAATATATCTGTATCTAGAGTAAGTGTCTATTCTTGTTAGAACAAAACACTCCCATTTCCACGATGCAAACTATTCAAAGTAATGAACCTGAAACCAGGCACATGGGTGATCACTCCAATGAATGGTGCCACATCAGGACTCGGCGATGGTCTCAGTTTCTGGCTACCTGGGCACTCGACAGAGGTCACAGTCAAGCTGGCCTTAGGAAGCACAAGTCAAAGTTGCTGCTGCTGCTGCTAAGTCGTTTTAGTCGTGTCCGACTCTGTGCGACCCCATAGACGGCAGCCCACCAAAGTCAAAGTTAGGTGTTAAGAAGATGCATAGCCTCTATCTCTGACACACCACTTTATTTGTGAGTTCACTGAGTAGTGACCGAGTGCTTGAGAAAGAGTGACTAGTGTCCATACATTGGGTCACCTTAATAACTTAATGATAAAATCTCATTCTGCTAAAATCACTCTTTTTGGTGAGCATTCACATGGGACACAAACATTTCATGTTATTTTTACCCATTCAGAGAGATCAATTAACATAATTCTCAAATTTTCTTGTATTTCCAGTCATTTTCCTTCAAAGTCCATGAACATCCTGCTAAACCACTGGCCACGGCCGATGAACTGGTATATAATTACATACCTGCCCCTTTCTCTTTCCAAATAGAGTGAACAACCAGGTGTGATGCTCAAAGTTCTGCCCACTGAAAGGTTTTCCCATCACCAGTGTCCTTCAGGAAGGTCACAGAGAGGAGCAGTGGTGCAGCAGATGTCCACTTTCTGATGGTGCCTGTATACCATGCAGATTCATCTGGATCTGCAGGCTCCAGTCTTCTCTGTAAACTAATTACAGAGCACTCCCTATGGGACCACAGGTCCACACTGTGAGAGAGACACCACTGTAGCAGGAGTAGACACCAACAGAATTTAGACCACTTCTTCAGGTAACTTGTTTGTGCCTTCAGGGCCTGTTCCTGCTTTATCAAGTATCTACTAGTTTCATCTGATAAAAGAATGCTGCTGTGTACACACAACTTTATGGTTTGTGGGTCAGATAACCTTCATTTAACAAAGGCAGCTCTGGCATCATGGCAAATTTTGGCCATGGTTAAACATACACTTTCTACTGAGGCTCACTAGCAGAGAGTGAGCAACAAACAATGGTTACTTTCCTAAAGTAGAGGAGTTATCCACAGAGGATGGAAGTGGTGTGCTCAAAATTCTAAAGGCCTGCATCTATTGCCACCTCTAGAGGCCTATTAAAGGCTCCAAGCGTCTGCCACTGCTGATTCAAGCTCCACTGGATCTGTTGCATATGGTCTAAGCCAGCAGTCTGCCACCTTTATGGCACCAGGGAGTGATTTCATGGAAGACAATTTTTCCATGGACAGGGGATGGGGAGGATGGTTTCAGGATGATTCAAGAGCATTATATTTATTGTGCACTTTATTTCTAATCCAATGTTGCTTCTGATCTGACAGAAGATAATGGTCCAGGGCCCAGAAGTTGGGGACCCTTAGCTTAAGGGACTGAAGAGCTTGCACAAAAGCCTAGACATGTCCCATGTCTCTTGTTCTGAGCCCCAGTCAAAACTATCAACCTTTCCCATCATTCAGTAAATGGGCTATAGTAACACATCCAAATAACAATAGTATTGCCTCCAAAATTTACAGAGGCATATTATCTGCTGTTCCTCTCTTTTAGTTTCAAGAAGGGCCAGAAGTAATATCCTTCACTTAGAAGAATTATCTCAACATGTGCTATATCACTGGACACCTAGACATTTCACTAAACTAGAAGACTCCCACATTTTTGTGAGATTCGTTTTCTATGTCTCTTGCAAATGTCTTACCAATGTAAATACTTCTTGCTTACTATAACCAATCAGCATAATGTCATCAGTGTAACAGATTAGTGTGTTACATTGCAATATTTACAAAGCATATATCTGATAAAAAAACTTCCACTGGGAATACATGAAGCACTCCCAAAACTCATAACAAAGAAACAAATAACCCAATTAAAAATTGGGCAAACTATTTGAACAAGCACTTCACCAAAAAAGATAGACAGATGTCAAAGAATGATACACAAAAAGAGGCACGATATTATGAAGTCACTAGGGAAAAGCAAAGAAAGCACAATGAGGTATTAAAAATTAAAAATGATCATAAATGAAAAGACTACTCATACTGGAAGCAGTAATACAGGCCTTCGTGCTCACAGATAGGCAACCAAATAAGTTAGGAGACAATTACATAAAGTTGAAGAAGGCAGTAAATTTTATCCAAGTGTTAGTTGTGCTGAAGCTACCTGTGCACATTACATTCCCCACTCCACCGTCCTGTGTACTTTTCACAGGAACCCCTCTCTCCTATATTACTTATCTCCTCTATTTTGGCTTTCACCAGCAAAAATGTAAGGAAGCAGGTTAAGTGATTAATCAGTCTATCAAAATGATGCATTTTTTCTCTCCTCCTATCTAACCAGGATGTCCAAAGTGGAAGTTAAGCACTTTTTTTCTTTTCAGATATCACATCAAAATGTCACAAAGTAAAGTAAGCTTTATTTTTCTGAATGAACATTCATGAACAACTGTCTCTGTTACTGCACAAATCTGAATTTGTTATCACCATGTTCAAAATCCCTCAATAGTTTTCCTCTAAGATGTGGTAAAGTACAAACTCCATAATCTGGCCTCTAGACTCTGTGCTTCCCTGACCCCATCTCGCTCCTGCTGCCTCTCTCTTTGGAAGCCATATATACTATTTTGTGTTTTTCCAATGATCCAGACTCTCTGATCATATAGAGAATGAAAGTTCCAGCTACACAGAAAGGTCAACTTTCTTGCAATTGGAGTTTGGAGGGAATCTAAAACATTGACCTCATTCAAATCATATGTGATTGGCTCAGACAAGTTCATACTGAGCAAAGTTCTCAGAGTACCAAAATTTAGAGATATGGTGGAGTTTGCACAAACATGTCAAATATGTCATCTGTGTTTGAAAGTATGGCATAAAGTACAATTTTAATAGAACTGGAGCTGTCTACAATGACTACTGCTTATAATTTCAGAGTCTATAATGCCCTGTGGAACAACATGGATTTCTCATACCTGCCCAAGTCTTCAATGCCCAGAAGAACAGCTTAGCTTTGTCCTAATGGAATTCCATGGACACTATCAGGAGAATATTAGTTCTCCACTCCTTCCTCGCTGGCAGTCCTACAAATGGTTAAGTCTTATGTTAAAAAAATTTTTAATAAACATTTTCCTAACCCTGGATAATGAAGTCTCCAAAATGAATCAGTGTATAAAATACTGCTCTTTGTGTTATTGTGAATCCAGTTCTCCTGTATTATTTCTACCTCAGAAAACCAAATGCTGAGAGGATCTTGACAGTTTCTTAACAGATACTGGTAAGATAATGATTTCTATACTATTCATTATTTTTCAAGGAAAATTAAAATACTGTTAGACATAATAATTTTGATTTGGTTTACAAAATGTCAAAACAGGCATTTGAAAATGGAAAACAATAATAAGAAGTAAATAATCTGTTTTATTGTTAAAAGTAAAATCTGGATGTGCAAAAT
>SJYQ01004907.1:345684-385857 GCA_006410935.1 Redunca redunca
ATACGATATGTTATGGTGAACTAAAACATTAATCGAATTAAAAGTGTATTTAGGGATTTAGGTCATAATGTTTTTAGTGTAAGAAATATGTGTTATATATACATTTATTTATTTATCCATCTATGTCCTGTCCTCTTTTCCTGCTTCTTTTTTAAAAAATTTTATTTATTCACTTATTTTTGGCTACACTCAATCTTCACCATTATGCACAGGCTTTCTTTAGTTGTGGAGAGCAGGGGCTACTCTCTATTTGTGGTACATGGGCTTGTCATTGCAGTGACCTCTCTTGTTGTGGAGCATGGGCTTGAACCCGTGTCCCCTGCTTTGGCAGGTGGATTCTTAACCACTGGAACACCAGGGAAGTCCTTCCTACTTCTTGTTTCCTTTTCACCCAAATTTGCCTTTCTACTTCTGTATCCTCTTTCCACTCAATTCCCACCTCTCTTTTTTTTGACAACTTTCATGACATCGTTCCACAAGAAAGAAAATACACATCTGTTCTCCACATTTTTATTTCATTTTCCTCAATGCTGTGTCACTTGCTTTCATTCAATTCTCATTATCCTACAACCCCTACTCTATCACAAAATGAAAACTTCTCTCACTAAAGCCACTAGAAGTCTCTCTTTTTTAAATTTTATTTTTTTAGTTGAAGGTTAATTGCTTTACAGAATTGTGTTGGTTCCTGCCAAACATCAACATGAATCAGCCATAGGTATACATATGTCCCCTTCCTCTTGAACCTCCATCCCACCTCCCTCCCCATCACACTCCTCTAGATTGTCACAGAGCCCTAGTTTGAGTTCCCTGAGTCACACAGCAAATTCCCATTGGCTATCTATTTTACACATGGTAACATAAGTTTCATTCTCACACTCAGTAATCTCTGTTCACTCTTATCCTACTAGAACATTCATTTTGCTTTAGGCACTGTACTTTCCTTTGTTCTTGCATATTTTCCTCTCTTTAACTTTTCAGTCTCAGTTTTCCAGTTTCCTCCTGTTTCTCTGATCACTCTGCTCAGTAGCCATTTGTGGCTCTTTCCTTTTTTTCCTTTTGTGTGAGCCACAGCTCCTGGTTTCAAGACAAAAGGACTAAACTGAAAGGAAACTGGCTCTAACAAATAATGCTAGGGAAGTTGGAGAAATCCACTGGAGAAATAGGCAGGGACATAAAGTAAGAAGTTAAGCAGTCAACAGCTGAAATCATATCTCAGTGCTAGCTCAATAAGGGCTGCTGCCATTGCTGCTGAATGTAAGTGCTACAACTCACAGTGAAAATGCCACTGTTGTGGGTGCAGGATGCATTTTCTGGGGTCCTGTTATTGCTCCCTTGGTTGACTTTGAACCACAAATCTCTTCCATTCACATTTGACATCTCTCCCCCCTCTACATATTTCAAATCTAGTGTTTTAGTGGCTAACAATAGATCTACTTCCCTCTCTTCAGGAAAAGTCAGTTTCTAGAACTTTTGGCTTCTAGAGTAAACAACTTTTGTCTGCCACCAAGACATTTGTAATAGAAAAGTCAATCAGATCTAGTAAATGATGTATATACATTTCAATCTCTTTAATATAACTTCCTCACCTTTATTTTCATGCTTTCTTGTTTTAACATTATGAACACCATCCACTGGGTTAGTCATATATGCTATAGTAACTTCAATGACTTCAAAGTCATTATTCCTATTAAGTCCTTATTGAATGATACCACTAAGTTTATGTGATCTGGATGTTCAGAGATTGCTCCTTGCAAAAATGGGCCACTGCAGCTGAGTTCTCAATCTCAATTTTTGATTACTCTTCCCAGCTACCAAGTGACAATCTCTTTTACTAACAGTCCTTCATATCTATTATGCTATCAAGTCCTATTGACTTAAATTTAATTAATTTTGATCTCTTTGTCTTCCTCAAAAGCACACAATGACTTAAGAATTTCAAATGCATTTTAATCACTGAAGGACATTTATAAAATTAATATTACCTTTATTCATGACCTGCTGAATCAGTTTCTATGATAATACCTCAGAATTTATTTTTGTACCAAAACTCCCCCAGAAAATTCTGATGGGTAATCTGGTTTGGGAATCATGGACAAGAGTCTTAGATTCCTGATTAGCGTTTCTCACAACTGGTCGTTCACCCGGCAGTCTATTTTCTACAACCAAATATTTAATTTCAAAAATAACTGATGATGCCAATCCCTGTTTCAAAGTTTTCAATGAATGCCTATCCTTAAAGAATAAAGTTCAAGATCTTTCACATAGCATTGATTACTTTTATAATCCAGGCCCTTCTGACAACTTACTTTTGACACTATATTCACCTTGAAAACACGGGATAGTTTTCCCATAAATTTGCTCATGTTCAGAATGTCTTTCTTTTATACATCTATTCATGACTGTTTACATTTTAAAATAAAATGATTGCATTTTGCTGAAATAACAACTGCTACAGATACTTTTTATGTTTTTAGTAAGAGTAAATAAAGGGCATTCATTCTAGTGCATGGTTCTGTTACTCAATGAATTTTCTTTTAAGAATTCTTGTGAAATGTTCTTTTTCCATTTATTGCATTGTATTTCAGAGGTCATCTATCAAGGATATGGAAACAAAAAACGTAACAGAGCTGACAGAGTTCATTCTCACAGGACTTACACATCAACCAGAGTGGCAGATCCCCCTGTTCCTTCTGTTCTTGATGATATACCTCATCACCATTGTGGGAAACCTTGGTTTAATTGTGCTCATCTGCAATGACCCTCACCTTCACATCCCCATGTACTTATTCCTTGGGAATCTGGCCTTTGTGGATACTTGGTTATCCTCCACAGTGACCCCCAAAATGCTGCTCAACTTCTTTGCCATGAGCAAAATGATCTCTCTTTCTGAATGTAAGATACAATTTTTTTCCTTTGCGATTTGCGTAACCACAGAATGTTTTCTGCTGGCAACAATGGCATTCGATCGCTATGTGGCCATATGCAAACCATTACTTTATCCAGTGATCATGACCAATAGACTATGTATCTGGCTGTTAGTTTTGTCATTTTTAGGTGGCCTCTTCCATGCCATAATTCATAATGCTTTTTTACTCAGATTAACCTTCTGCAATTCCATCATAGTACATCACTTTTATTGTGACATTATACCATTGTTTAAGATTTCCTGTACTGACTCTTCAATTAATTTTCTTATGGTGTTCATTTTTGCTGGATCAATACAGGCATTCACCATTTCCATTGTTCTTGTCTCTTATACACTTGTTCTCTTTACAATCTTAAAAAAGAAGTCTCTACAAGGAATAAGGAAGGCCTTCTCCACCTGTGGAGCCCACCTCCTGTCTGTCTCTTTATACTATGGGCCTCTTCTCTTCATGTATGTGCTCCCTGGATCTGCACAAGAAATTGATCAGAATATGATGGACTCTCTGTTTTACACTGTCATAATTCCTTTCTTAAATCCAATAATTTACAGCCTGAGAAATAAGAAAGTCATAAACTCACTGACAAAAATGTTAAAGAGAAATGTTTAGATATCATATTAATAACTATTCTCTTTTCATTAAATACTATAAAACTATACAATTAGATGTGTCTATGTGTTGATTATTATTTAAAAGTTTTTGCATTTACAGTTGTACTATTCTTTTATTGATTTATTCTCAGGTGGCTCAGTGGTAAAAATGTGCCTGCCAATGCAGGAGACACAGGAGATGCGGGTTCCATCCCTGGGTCGAGAAGATCCCCTGGAGGAGTAACCCACTCCAGTATTCTTGACTGGAATATCCCATGGACAGAGGAGCTTGGTGGGCTACAGTCCATGCAGTCACAAGAAGTCAAACACGACTGAGCAACTGAGCATCAGTTCAGTTCAGTTGCTCAGTTGTGTCAGACTCTTTGTGACCCCATGAACTGCAACACGCCAGGCCTCCCTGTCCATCACCAACTCCCAGAGTTCTCCCAAACCCATGTCCATTGAGTCGGAGATGCCATCCAACCATCTCATCCTCTGTCATCCCCTTCTTTTCCTGCACTCAATCTTTCCCAGCATAAGGGTCTTTTCCAATGAGTCAGCTCTTCGCATCAGGTGGCCAAAGTATTGGAGTTTCATCTTCAACATCAGTCCTTCCAATGAACACCCAGGACTAATCTGCTTTAGGATGGACTGGTTGGATCTCCCTGCAGTCCAAGGGACTCTCAAGAGTCTTCTCCAACACCACAGTTCAAAAGCATCAATTCTTCTGCACTCAGCTTTCTTTGTAGTCCAACTCTCACATCCATACATGACCACTGGAAAAACCATAGCCTTGACTAAGCATACAAGATGTTAGTATCTAATAAGTTTCTTTAAACAACTTCATAGTTTAATTATTTATGTCATACCTAAAAAATTAGAGCAGAAAACAAGAATGAAAAAAATTTACAGGCTTATATGTTGTTCAATGTGGCTCTATAAATACATTCAGTTGTAAAATAGTGCAGGCCCTGTGAACAGGACTTGATGATGATATCTTTGCTATTTCTACAGCCATGTAGCCTGGAAACTCATATCAAATTCAACTCCGTATGGAGGCGGGTTTGTGTTTGGAGTGAACAGAAGTAATTCCCAGGAATTTTGCTAGCAATCAAAAGTCCTATTATTCCACATTATCTGAGGTATGGTAAATTTCACTTCTTGTGGGCATAAACTCCATACCACACAGAGAAATAAAGAGAAATGAGAAAGCAATGAGGAAAAAATGGTATGGGAGTTAAGACAATGAAGACAGAGCTACACTGTTAAGAGATCCTCTTACCTTAATATGTTTCTTAGAGAAAGGCAAAGAGGTGAGTTGCCTCTTAACTGTAGATGATTCTTCTATATGTCCTTTCTAGGTGTGTCTGTATGTTATAGATCAATCTGAGAAACTTCACTAATTCAGAAAGCTAACAGATTAGACTGATAATTTAAATTGGATAGAGAGAGAGAATAAGAGAGAAATGGCAGAACAGGAGAAAAATAGTCAAATACTTCCGGCAAACAAAATCCAGGAGCGAACAGCTTCACTAGAAAGTTTTACCAAACATACAAAGAACTTATTTCAAAAGACACAAAGTGAGAAAACATTCCCAAATATATTCTGTTAATGTTTACCACCATTACCTTGAAACAAAAACCAAAGACATTATTAAAAAATAGTATTACAGTGCAATAACTTTGAAGGATGTAGATGCAAATCAAATTCAACACTACCCAAAAGTATCATACACCATAATGAGGCTGGATTCATTCCAGGGTCAAGGATGAGTCAACATATGCAAATCAATAAACCCAAAAGTATCATACACCATAATGAGGCTGGATTCATTCCAGGGTCAAGGATGAGTCAACATATGCAAATCAATAAACACCATATCAACAAAAGTAAAGGAAAAAAACACATGATCATCTCAGTAGATTTAGAAAAAAAAAATTGATAAAATTCAACATCCATTCAGGAATAAACTGTCACCAGAGTAGATATAGAGGGAACATATCTCAATATACAAAAATCCATTTACAACAAACCCACAGCCAATATAATACTCAACGGAGTATCATAATGAAGAGCTGAAATTTAGGAAAGAAACAAAGATGCTCACTCTCACCATTTCTATTCAATATCGTGTTGGAAGTCTCAGTCACAGAAACCAGACAAGAAAAAGCAATGAAAGGTACTCAAATTGGAAAGGGAAATGTGAAACTGTCACTATCTGCAGATGAGATAACACTCGATATAGAGAAGTTCCAAGACTCCACACAAAACCTATTAGAACTAGTAAATTAATTCAGCAAGGTGTCAGGATTAATATACAGAAACAGATTGCATTTCTTTACACTAACAATGAAATATCAGAAAAAGAAAATATAAAACAATTCCATTTAAAACTGCATCAAAAAATAACTAGAAATAAACTTAACCAAGCGAGTGAAATACCTATATACAAAACTTTAAAACACTGATAAATAAAACTGAAAATGACTTAAAGAATTGGAAAGCTATCTCATGCTCTTGGATTGGAAGAATTAATTATGCTAAAGTGGCCATAGTACACAGAGCAATCAGTGTGTTTAATGCAATCCCTATCAAAATATCCAGGATAATTTTCACAGACAGAACAAATAACCTGAAATTTATATGGAACAATGAGACCCCAGATTGCCAAATTTGTCTTGGGGAAAAATAACAACAAAGCTTGAATATATATATATAACCCTTCTATACTTCAGACTATATCACAAAGCTACAGTAAGCAAAACAGAATGTTTGGGGCAAAAAAACAGACATATCAATCAATGGAACAGACTACATATGAGTTATATGACTGATGAGTTATCAATCAATTTTTAGTGAAAATCTATCCAGTCAACTAAATGACTCCTCTGTTCTTCACTGACCACTCCCTTCACATCAAATATGTCACCAAAGTGGTGATTCTACATTATGAATTCTTTTGCATTCTCTTCACTCTCCTCTCAAAGTCATTTTACCCAGGGCTAGGTGGCTAGTGGTAAAGAACCTGCTTGCCAATGCAGGAGACATAAGAGCAGGTTCAATCCCCAGTTTGGGAAAATCCCCTGGAGGAGGAGATGGCAAGCCACTCCAGTATTCTTTCCTGGAGAGTCCCATGGACAGAGAAGCCTGGTGGGCTACAGTCCATAGGGTCACAGAGAGTCAGACACAACTGAAGTGACTTAGCACACATGCAGGCATATTCCATCCAAACAGATCTCATCTATTATAGAAAATAAAATTAAGAGGGCATTCTGATATGCATGGTTTATTTCAACTCTCATTCCCATTTACTCATGTTGAAAATTCTTTGTGTCTTTATTTCTGGTTTACTCCATTTCATTTCAGGTAATACCCAGTGAGGACATGGAAAAGGAAAATGCAACGTTGCTGACAGAATTCATTCTCACAGGACTCACATATCAGCCAGAAGGGCAAATTCCCCTGTTCTTTCTGTTCTTGGTGATATACCTCCTCACCATTATGCTCATTGCTCTCATCTGCAATGATCCTCACCTTCACATCCCCATGTAGTTATTTCTTGAGAATTTGGCCTTGGTGGATGCCTGGATATCATCCACAGTGACACCCCAGTTGTTGGTCAGTTTCTTTGCAAAGGGCAAAATGATGTCTCTCACTGAATGTAAGATACAATTTTTTTCCTTTGGAACCAGCATAACCACCGAATGCTGTTTGCTGGCAACAATGGCATACGATTGCTATGTGGCCATTTGCAAACCATTACTTTATCCAGTTATTATGACCAATAAACTATGAATTCAGCTATTAGTTCTAAGGTGGCCTTTTCCATGCCATACTTCATAATATAACTTTTATTAAGATTGATCTTCTGTAATTCTAATATAATACATCACTTTTACTGTGAATTTGTACCACTCTTTAAGATTTCCTGTACTGACCCTTCCATTAATTTTCTGATGTTATTTATTTTCTCTTGGTCAATACAGGTGTTCAGCATTCTTATTGTTCTCATCTCTTATACATTTATTCTTTTTACAGTCTTGAAAAAGAAGTCAGTACAAGGCATACATAAGGCCTTCTCCTCCTATCTGTTTATTTATACTATGGGCCTCTTCTTGTCATGTATATACACCCTAGGCCTGCACAAGCAGATGATCAAAATATGATGTACTCTCTGTTTTACATGAACATAATTCCTTTCTTAAATCCAATTATCTATAGCTTGAGAAATAAAGTCATAGATTCACTGGCAAAAGTGTTGAAGAAGAATGCTTAGATTTCATACTCATATCAGCTCACTTTTTACTGAAATAGTCATAAATTATGCAGATTAGATGTTGCTACTGTTGACCAGGGTTCAAATTTTTTTGCAGTTATCATTATTACCCTAGTGTTTTAAAGAATTAAGCTGAGAGTACTAATAAGCATCTGAAACTCTGTGTACATGTTACTCAAAGAAGTAGATAAAATTCTAATCAAGTGTTCATGTTATACCAAAAAAATTAAAGATGAAAACAAATTAAAATCTTCTGCACATACCTTCTCATTATGGCTTCATAAATGCATTAAGTGCTATGATAGTATATTCCTTCTGAAAAGGATTGAAATATGATATCTTTGATATTAAAAAACCTGCACAGCCTGAAGAATCATATCATGTTTAAACTCCCCAGTGGTGACAGGCCTGTGTTTGAATAAACAGAGGGCAAATTTCAGGAATTCTGCTAGCCATTGAAAAGTCTTCCATTTCACTCTATGTGGGACATAGTAAATTTCACTTTTTTGTAGAGTTTCAACTCTCTGTGCTCCAATTGTGCCCAGTTGTTCAATTGTGTCTCACTCTTTGCAACCCTGTGGATTGTAGCCTACCAGGCTCCTCTGGGATTTCCCAGGCAAGAATACTGAGTGGGTTGCCATTTCCTCTTGCACAGGATCTTCCAACTCAAGGATAGAGCATGCATCTACTGCATTGGCAGGCAGATTCTTTACCGCTGAGCCACCTGGGAAGCCATGCAACTCTCTAGTCACACAAAAAAGGCAACAGAAATGAGTAGTCAATGAAAATGAAAAATGAGAAAGGAGTTAAAGCAGGGAAAATCAGGTCAAGTTGCAAGAAGATACTCTTAGCTCAATGTGTGTCTATGTCTAACAAGAAGAGGGAGGGTGTCTCTCACTATCTTTCCTCTTGAATGGTTCTGTCCAGTTTGGGGGTATGTTGTAAGGTAATCTGAAAAGCTTTACTGATTGAGAAAGCTAAACAATGAGAATGAAGATTTAATTGGGATGGGCATAGAAAGGAAAAAAAAAGTGGCAGAATATGAAGGAATTGGTCTCAACTTTCATACAATATTAAGAAATATGAAACTAATCAGAAAAAAGAAGTGATATGGATAGATTATTAGAATGTGTTGTTAACAAGAGGCTTCAAGTGCATATTACCAAAGTACAAATAACATTAAAATGATCTATCAGAGTTCAATGAGTAGCTGGGAAAGACATGAAAATGAGCCAAAGTTTGCATGATTTGTGCCCCCACGATCCTTAAATGTTAGCTTTTGTCACAGTCCATACTCTAAGAATAATAAGTGATTTGTCTTCAGGTATATCCCTGACCTTCCAGTCTCACCACTGATCCCATGCACATTCCTACTAACACCACTGATGCCCTCACTCTAAAACTACTCACATCTGTCATTTTCAACATTCTTGATACTTCTACTACTTGGTTATGTTTCAAACATTGTTGTCAGATTATTTGTTATGAAAAGAACTCTGATTAATGTTTCTCTTCAATAATTTTTAATGAATTATATTGCTATCGGATTATGTACATATATTGTATACCTATCTAGAAATCTCTATATGCATATGTATATGTTTATTTGTTTATGTGTATCAACATATTGCATGATTTATATCTATTCTTGACTATAACTTACCCTGCATTTGTTCATGTTGGCATTATTTGGGGTCTTTCCCCCCAAAAATCTTGATTTAACTCCAAATTCTCTTCTTCCACTATTCTCCTAATGGACCCAATGCTATAACAAAAATGAATCACTGAAACTCTTCTGGAAAAACCTTCCTCTCAGGTACATGTTTATTTATTTATTTTTTTTCATACAGCTCTCTCCACTGGAACATTCTCCCCATGTACGTCTATCTTCATTTGAAATTATAACAGTCCTTCCTTCAAGGTCTATCTTAAATGTTATATCTTCCACAACACATTTCCAGAACACCTCAAAGAGAAAAAGAATGCTCCCTCATTTTGAAATATTGAATAGTTTATTTATACTCTTAGGCCATGGATAAGACTGTAATTCTTATTTTGGGCCTATAAGCCATTTTTAGGTTACAGTTTAGAAATCTCACTATTCTCTCATTTATTCCTATGTGGTGCTTAGCACAGTTGCTTCCACACATGAGGTCCTAAATAAATATGCAATATATGTAAACTTGAAATGATTCTGACAGCACAAATATTTCAAATGAAGCATGAATGCATCACTTACTTTTCAGTCTTGCAATGAGCCCACAGAGATTACTAGGCCTGGAATGGTTACTCTATGTCAATGCACCTTCATGTGTTTCAAGATGATCACCAGCATCACATACCTAAAGTGAATTAATCTTGTTCTTAGAAAGAGGATCAGCTCCAGTGATAGAGTATGACAAAATATCAGGGTGAAGCTCTTTAGTTAGACATTTGGGTTAAAGATACAAACCATACAAAAATTTACAACAAATAACATTATTACATATTTTTGGAGGTGCGGGTCACAAGATTAGAAGAGGTGATCTGCTTTCCTTTAGCTTCTTGAGGGACATCACCAAACACCAGAAAGCAAATGAAAGGATAACAGTCATGATGCTTTCATTATTTTTCACTAGGGAATCTGTGTATTTCCATAAATCTATAATGCATTCATTTTCATTGCTGTATAATATTCCCATTATTCTGCTTTTTTTCCCCTGTAATTTAAAGTTTTGCTTTTTGATACACATATAGTTATGACCCAAAGACTACACTGCTAATATAAGCAAACGATATATGTGTTTTATAATCATAAAAGTTTGTTTCTGTAATTGGCCTTTTGTTTGAATGAAAAGGTTGACAACAAGCTATGAGTATGTGAACATTGTTTACCTGTCAAGTCCTTCTTTAGGTTGGGTGGGTATGAAGAAGGCACTAGGGGGTCTCTCAGAAACTCAGGCTTCCTATGTAGCCTTCTGTTGAACATGTCTAATCTAGAGATCCTACTACTCTGATGTGTCTTTCAAAAAAGATCTCAACTATTTTATGCTCTCCAGAAATTCCCCAAACCTCCTCACTGATGTTTTCCCATTCTCACTTCTATTAAACATTTTTTTCATTTTTGTATATCATGTATGTCATTTCAGTATCATGTTGGAAAAGATGTCAAGTATGAACTTGAGCAAAGCTCAAGAAACTATGAAATTAAATTACATACATATTATTTAATGGTATTTAGATGCAATGAACTATCACATTGTTTATGACAATGCTAAGTTCATCCAGTTGTCTGGAACACTACTTATATTGGATTAAACTACACATTGGAGATGCTAATAATTTAACATAAATACTCTTTATTATGAAGTTGTACTGATGTTCTTAACCTAGAGATTTAAAAGACTCCACGGTTCCTCTCTCTTTATGTACATTTATAAACATTTTTTTCTCATCATTTTACACTATCTTATGCTGTTGAGAAGTTTCAGAATATTATCCTATACAGTGTTCAAATAGGGCTTCCCAGGCTGTCCAGTGGCTAAGACTCCACCTTGCAATGCAGGGGATACCAGTTCAATTTCTGGTCTGGGAAGATCCTACATGTGTGTTTTCCTGGAATTCCCTTGCTTTTCTATGATCCAGAGCATGTTGGCAATTTGATCTCTCGTTTCTGGGCCTTTTCTAAACCCACCTTGGACATGTGGAAGTTCTCAGTTCATGAAATGCTGAAGCCTAGCTTGAAGGATTTTGAGCATAACCTTACTAGCATGGGAGATGAGTATAATAGTCTAGTAGTCTGAACATTCTTTAGTACTGCCCTTTTTGGGAATTGGGATGAGGACTGACCTTTTCTAGTACTGTGGCCACTTCTGGGTTTTAAATTTGCTGACATATTAAGTGCAGCACTTTAATAGTATCATCTTTTAGGATTTTAAATAGCTCGAATTCTGTCACCTCCACTAGCTTTACTGGCAGCAGTGATTCTTAAGGCCCACTTGACTTCATACTCCAGAATGTCTGGCTCTGGGTGAGTGACCACATCATTGTGGTTATCTGGGTCATTAAGATCTTTTCTGTATATTTTTGCCATCTCTTTTTGATCTCTTCTGCATCTATTAGGTCTTTATCATTTCTGTCCTTAATTGTGCCCATTTTTAGATGAAATGTCCCTTTGATATTCCCAATATTCTTTATGAGATCGCTAGTCTTTCCCATTCTGTTGTTTTCCTCTATTTCTTTGCATTGTTCATTGAAGAAGGCCTTCTTGTCCCTCCTTGCTGTTCTCTGGCACTCTGCATTTAGTTGAGTGTAGCTTTCCCTTTATCCCTTGCTTTTGGCTTCTCTTCTTTCCTAAGCTATTTGTAAAGCTTCCTCAGACAACTACTTTGGCTTCTTGCATTTTTCTTCAGGATGGCTTTGCTCACTGACTCCTGTATGATAGTATGAACACTTGTCCATAGGTCTGTTTACTAGACCTAACCTCTTGAATCAATTTGTCACCTCCACTGTAAATTTAAGTCATAGCTGACTGGCTTAGTGGTTTTCTCCACTTTCTTTAAAACAAGCTCCAGGTCTTGTTTTTTCTGACTGTATACAGCTTCTCCATCTTTAGCTGCAAAGAATGTAATCAATTTCATTTCAGTATTGACCATTTGATGATGTCCATATTTAAAGTCATCTCTTGTGTTGTTGAAAAAGGATGTTCGTTATGATCAGTGCATTCTCTTGGCAGAATTCTGTTAGCCTTTGACTTGCTTCATTTTGTACTCCAAGGCCAAATCTGTCTGTTACTCTAGGTATCTCTTTACTTCCGACTTTTGCATTCCAGTACCCTATGAATCGGACATACATCTTTTTTCGGTGTTAGTTCTAGGAAGTCTTGTAGATCTTCAAGTGTACCCACTGTCAACTTGGCACCCATAAACACTTTTAAAATGTAATTAAACTTCAAATAAGGATAACAGTAAGGGCATAATTCTACCAATAATGATGCAATTGTGCTGTGTACAATAAAAAATGCATCAAAAAGGGGCTTCCCTGGCAGTCTTGTGGTTAAGAATCTGCCTGCACAATGCAAGGGACATGGGTTCAATCCCTGTTCAGGAAGATTCCACATGCCACGGGACAACTAAGCCTGTGTGCCACAACTACTAAGCCTGTGCTCTAGAGCCTGCGACCCACAACTACTGAAGCCAGTGCACTCTGGTGCCTGAGCTGCACAACAAGAGAAGTCACCACAATATAAAGCTCATGCACCTCAAGGAAGAGTAGTCCCTATTTGCTTCAACTAGAGAAAGCCTGCACAGAAAGTCTCCTGCAGCAATGAAGACCCAGTGCAGCCAAAAATAAGTCAATAAAATAAGTAAATAAATTATTTAAAAAGGCACTAAGAGGGAAACTATTTACTCTTTAATATCTGATAACTTAAATACAATGATGTTAAATTGACAATGATTAATCATAAGATATTTACTCAATACATCTTACGATAAGGGAATAATAGTGTAAGGAAAAGTAAGACATTTGTTGTACACAAGCACACACACATACACCATAATGTACTCTTATCAAAGTAAGGAAGAAATACTCAAGGCATTTTGTAACTGATCTCATGGTATTTATAACTACCTTCTTCCACTTTCAAATCCATTTTCCCTTTACTTTCATAAAGTACTGCAGTTAGTCACTATTCTTTATCTGGTAGGGTGACCCAAATCATCATTCTCAAAGAGTCTAGAAAATTCGAAGTTCTGCCCAATTAAAAAAAAAAAAATTATTGGGGGCTTCCCTGGTGGCTCAGCTGTAAAGAAGTCACCTGCCAATTCAGGAAATGAAGGCTCAATCCCTGGGTTGGGAAGATCCCTCAGAAAAGGAAATGGCAACCTACTCCAGTATTCTTACCTGGGAAATCCCATGGACAGAGGAACCTGGTGGGCTACAGTCCATGGGGTTGCAAAACAGTTGGACATGACTTAGCAACACAACAATAACAATAGCTGATTACAATGTTATATTAGTGTCTGCAGAACAGCAAAGTGACTTAGTTATACAACTATCCACTCTTTTTAAGATTCTTTTCCAATATAGGTCATTACAGAGTACTGAATAGAGTTCTCTGTGCTATACAGTAGGTCCTTATTAGTTATCTGTTTCATATCATATAGTAGTGTGTATGTGTCGATCCCAATCTTCCAATTTATCCCTTTCCTCTTATCCCCTAGTAACTATGTTTGTTTTCTAAATCTGTAACTCTATTTCTGTTTTATAGATAAATTAATTTGTAGGCTTTTTCAAGATTCTATATGTAAGTGATATCATAATTGTTTTTCTCTGTCTGACTTGCTTTATTCAGAATGACAATCTCTAGATCCATTCCTGTTGTTTCATTTGTTGAAGTTTACCACTGAAGTAAGTTTCAGAGACTAGTACTTCTAAGAGATGCTCTGAGGGATTTTCTTTTTCCAGACATGACTTTGGAGCAGGAGAAGGCGATGGCACCCCACTCCAGTACTCTTGCCTGGAAAATCCCATGGACAGAGGAGCCTGGTAGGTGGTCCATGGGGTCGTGAAGAGTCGGACATGACTGAGCGACTTCCCTTTCACGTTTCACTTTCATGCATTGGAGAAGGAAATGGCAACCCACTCCAGTGTTCTTGCCTGGAGAATCCCAGGGACGGGGGAGCCTGGTGGGCTGCCGTCTATGGGGTCGCACAGAGTCGGACACGACTGAAGTGACTTAGCAGCAGCAGCAGCAGCAGTCCCGTTATGGAGCAGTAGTCCAATTTCCCTTGGTAGTCAGGATCAGTCACTTCTGGTGACTTAGCCTTTCTTGCCTGATGATTCAGAGGAATGAGGAGCCCAAAGTGGCCCAGTAGCACTCTTAGATCCTACTCAATGGAATCTGCTATGTGTGCTGGTGGAAATATTCTTCCCTCTGGCTATAAGGGCTCTCAACCTCTGAGCATAATATCTTGGAAAATGAAGTTAAGTTGTCTAGTGGATCTCTAGGTGTAGTACCGAGTGGTGCCATTTCCATTTCTACTTCTTGATTTTTGACCTATGAATCCTGGCTATCTGAGAAACAGTACTATGTATTAGATGCTGATTTTAAAAGCACACAGCCTTCTGAAGAACCTTGATCACCTATGGTACTGTCCATCCAGGAAATACTGTAACTGAGTTATAAAAGGCCATTCTGACATTCTCTCAATCTAACAGCTTCAGAATGAAGGAGAACCAGGTAAAACAAGTGAACTCAATAGTAATGGGGCCATCACCACATTTCATTTGTTGTTGAAGTAAGATGAGCAATAAATAAGTAATCTTGTAAGTCCACAGAGAGTTGTTTTGGCGGAAACACTTTGTCTGCAGGGAAGGAAAATCAGTATCTAGAGTTAGTACCTATTCTAGTAAGGACAAAACACTGACCTTTCCACAATGGAAAATTGTCCAGTGTAATCAATATGTCACCAGGAAGCTAGCTGATCACCTCGATAAACAGTACACTATCAAGGACTCATTGTTGGTCTCTGCTGGCAGCCTGGGCACTAAGATGTGGCCATGGCCAGGCTGGCCATGGTGAGTAGAAGCCCATGTTGCTGATCCCACAGGTAATCTTTATTCCTGCCACCGTGGTCCCTCTTGAGTCCATTTGGTGATGACCAGGGTAGGGTGGCTGTGAAGAAGGCAATGGCACCCCATTCCAGTACTCTTGCCTGGAGAATCCCATGGATGGAAGAGCCTGGTGGGCTGCAGTCCATGGGGTCACTAAGAGTCGGACATGACTGAGCGACTTCACTTTCACTTTTCACTTTCATGCATTGGAGAAGGAGATGGCAACCTGCTCCAGTATTCTTGCCTGGAGAATCCCAGGGATGGCAGAGCCTGGTGGGCTGCCGTCTATGGGGTTGCACAGAGTCGGACACGACTGACACGACTTAGCAGCAGCAGCTGCTGCAGCAGCAGGGTGGCTGAAGAAAAATGTTGACTGGTATCCATGACTGGGTCATCCTGTCCACTTCATTATTAAAGTCATCCACTGCTGAAGTCATCCTTCAGTGAGCATTCACATCAGACACAAATATCTCTATGATTTTTCCCATTTAGAGGGAAATATCCACATGCTTCTTCCTCAACTATCCTTGCCATCAGTTTTCCAGTATTATGGCTTCAAAGTCCCTTACCATCCAGCCAAACTATTGGTTGAAGCCCATGAATCACTATATAATTACATACCTGGCTATTTATCTTTACAGGCAAGTAAGCCATCAGGTATCCAAGTTCTGTCCATTGGGAAGATATTCCATCACACTGTCTGCCAGGGAAGTCACAGAGCAGGAATAGTGTTAGAGTAGTCCACTTTGAGATGGTGTCTGCATATGATGCAGAACCACTGGTAAACCAGATCCAGGTCTTCTATTCCTCTGTTAATTATAGACGACCCCTACCCCTCCTATTAGGCCACAAGTGCAGGCTGGGATAGAGAATCCAGTGCAGCAGGCATGGGAACCATGGGCATTTGGGTTGCTTCTTCATAGACATTACTTGCTCAGGCTAAAACATGTACATACCACTTGCATTTAATAATGATGTGACAGTGTACTCCCAGTTTAATGGCCTGGCAATCATACAACACCCAATTCAGGAAAGGCAGCTCAGATGCCATGTAAAACTGATGACCCGTTGTTAGGCATTCAGTCTGAGCCACCAGGGAAGCCCCTAATAAGGCACAGGGCAGGCTAATAGCTGTTCTTCACACGCTGGTCTTCAGTGGTTCCATTACATCCAACTCTTCGCAACCACATGGACTGCAGCATGCCAGGTTTGCCTGTCCTTCACTGTCTCCAGGAGTTTGTTCAAACTCATGTCCATTGAGTTAATGATGCCATCCAACCATCTCACCCTGTCACCCCATTTTTCTCATGCCTTCGATCTTTCCCAGCATCAGGGTCTTTTTTAATGTGTCAGCACTTCACATCAGGTGCCCAAAGTACTGGAGCTTCAACTTCAGCATAAGTCCTTCCAATGAATATTCAAGATTGATTTTGTTTAGAATTAACTGGTTTGATCAACTTGCTGGCCAAGTTAATCTTAAGAGCCTTCTACAGCATTAAATTTTGAAAGCATTTAATCAATACTTTGGCGCTGAGCCTTCTCAAAGCCTTCTCAACTCTCAAATCTGTACATGACTACTGGAAAAACCATAGCTTTGACTATACAATGGTTCTATGAAGACCTACAAGATCTTCTAGAACTAGCACACACAAAAAAGCTGTCCTTTTCATCATAGGGGACTGGATTGCAAAAGTAGGAAGTCAAGAGATATCAGGAGTTACAGGCTAATTTGGCCTTTGAGTACAAAATGAAGCAGGGAAAAGGTTAACAGAGTTTTGCCAAGAGAATGCATTGGTCATAGCAAACACCTTCTTCCAACAACACAAGAGATAACTCTACACATGACATATCCAGATGGTTAATACCAAAATCATACTGATTATATTTTTGCAGCCAAAGATAGAGAAGCTCTACACAGTCAGCAAAAATAAGACTGGCATCTCACTGTGGCTCAGATCATTAACTCCTTATTGTAAAATTCAGATTTAAATTGAAGAAAGTAGGGAAAGCCACTAGACCATCCAGGTATGACCTAAATCAATCTTATGATTATACAGCAGAAGTTACAAATAAGATTCAAAGGATTATATCTGACAAACAAAGTGTCTGAAGAACTATGAACAGAGGTTCATGACATTGTACAAGAGGCAGTGATCAAGACCATCCTCAAGAAAATGAAATGCAAAAAGGTAAAATGGTTGTCTGAGGAGGCCTTGCAAATAGCTGAGAAAAGAAGAGAAGCAAAATGCAAAGAGAAAAGGAAAGATATACCCATTTGATTGCAGAGTTCCAAAGAACACCAAGGAGAGATAAGAAAGTCTTTTTCAGTGATCAATTCAAAGAAATAGAAAAAAAAAATAGAATGAGAAAGACTAGAGTTCTCTTCAAGAAAATTAGAGATATCAAAGGAACATTTCATGCACAGATGGGCACAATAAAGGACAAAAACAGTATGGACCTAAGATGCAGAAGATATTAAGAAGAGGTGGCAAGAATATACAGAACTATACAGAAAAGATCTTCATGACCCAGATAATCATGATGGTGTGATCACTCACCTAAAGCTAGACATCCTGGAATGAGAAGTCAAGTGGGCCTTAGGAAGCATCACCACAAACAAAAATAGTGAAGGTGATGGAATTCCAGTTGAACGAATTCAAATCCTAAAAGATGATGCTGTTAAATAGCTGCACTCAACATGCCAGCAAATTTGGAAAACTCAGCAGAGGCCACAGGACTGGAAAAGATCAGTTTTCATTCCAATCCCAAAAAAGGCAATGCCAAAGAATGTTCAAACTACTGCACATTTGCACTCATCTCTCACATTAGCAAAGGAACACTCAAATTCTCCAAGCAAGGTTTCAATAGTATATGAACAATGACTTCCATTTGTTCAAGCTGGATTTAGAAAAGGCAAAGGAACCAGAGATCAAATTGTCAACATCTGCTGGATCCTTGAAAAAGCAGGAGAGTTCCAGAAAAACATCTACTTCTACGTTATTGACTATGCCAAAACCTTTGACTGTGTGGATCACAATAAACTGTGGAAAATTCTGAAAGAGATGGGGATACCAGATCATCTTACCTGCCTCCTGAGAAATCTGTATGCAGGTCAAGAAGCAACAGTTAGAACTGGACATAAAACAATGGACTGGTTCCAAATTTGGAAAGGAGTATGTCAGGCTATATATTGTCACTGTGCTTATTTAACTTATATGCAGAGTACATCATGAGAAACACTGGGCTGGATGAAACACAAGCTGGAATAAAGATTGCTGGGAGAAATATCAATAACCTCAGATATACAGATGACACCACCGTTAAAGGAGAAAGTGAAGAAGAACTAAAGAGGCTCTTGATGAAAGTGAATGAGAAGAGTGAAAAAGTTGGCTTAAAATTCAACATTCAAAAAGCTAATATCATGACATCCAGTCCCATCACTTCATGGCAAATAGATGGGGAAACAATGGAGACAGAGAGACTTTATATTTTGGGGGGGCTCCAAAATCATGTAGATGGTGACTGCAGCCATGAAAGTAAAAGACACTTACTCCTTGGAAGAAAAGTTATGACCAACCTAGACAGCATATTAAAAAGCAGAGAATACTTTGCCAACAAAGGTCTGCCTAATCATATCTATGATTTTTCCAGTAGTCATATATGGATGTGAGAGTTGGACCATAAAGAAAGTTGAGCACTGAAGAATTGATACCTTTGAATTGTGGTGTTGGAGAAGACTCTTAAGAGTCCCTTGGACTTCAAGGAGATCCAACCAGTCAGTCCTAAAAGAAATCATTCCTGAATATTCATTGGAAGGACCAATGATGAAGCTGAAACTCCAATGCTTTGGCCACCTGATGTGAAGAACTGACTCATTGGAAAGGACTCTGATGCTGGTAAAGATTGAAGGCAGGAGGAAAATGGGATGACAGAGTATGAGATGGTTGGATGGCATCACTGACTTGATGGACATGAGTTTGAGCAAGCTCTGGGAGTTGGTGATGGACAGGGAAGCCTGGTCTTCTGCAGTCCAAGGGGTCACAAAGTGTCACACACGACTGAGTGACTGAACTGAAATTTACTATACAGACCTTTGCTGGCAATGTAATGTCTCTGCTTTCAATACACTGTCTAGGTTTGTCATAGCTTTTCTTCTAAGGAGCAAGCATCTTCTAATTTCATGGCTGCAATCACCATCCGCTGTGATTTTAGAGCCCAAGAAAATGAAGTCTGTTACTGTTCCATTTTTTCCCCATCTATTTGCCATGAAGTTACGCTTCTTCCTATGGAAAGTATTTATCTGCAACAGATCTGAATGCTTTGTTCCAAACCTAAGGTTTAGCACTTATCTTGACCTGCCAAAGAATCCAAAGAGCATCCCTATCTTCCACTACCACTTCAAGCACCTGTTTCTGCTGTATCATATGGTCCAAGTGGCACCACAGCTTGGAGAGAAGGCTAGGTCTTTTGCAAATCTTTCACCTGTTCTGAACCATGCCCACATCAAGCAGTTTTTCTGGTCCCTTGATAAAGTGATTGTCTTAATGTACTCAATAAGGATGATTTTCCTTCTAAAATCCATAGTAGCCTACTACTGGTTCTGTCTCCTTTTTGGTTGCAGGATGGGCTAGATGCAACAATGTATCTATATCTATGAAGTTATAATTCCCCATGACCCACACAACTGAATCTCAAGAATTTCACTAAATTAAGTGGACCCTGAAATTTTTGGGGTTCATTTCTCATCTTCTAGCAGGCAAATGTCTACCAATAAGTCTAAAGCAGTTGTTATTTCTTGCTCCCTAGGTCCAGTCAGCATAATGGATCAGTGGGATATCTTGTAGAAGGAAAAGAAATAAAAATCCCTAGAGAAAAATTTATAAATCATGTATGTGATAAAAGCCTTGTATACTGGATATACAAAAATTCTCAAAACCTAATAATAAGAAAACATATAGCTCCATTGAAAAGGACAAAAAGTTTAAACAGACAGGTCACTAAACGAAATGTATATATGTCAAATAAGAACACAAAAACACGCTCCATACCATTGTTCTTGGGGATATGTAACTGAAGACCACAATGAGATACCATGACCCAACTATTAAAATAACTAAAATTGAAAAGACAATTCCTATTGGAAGTAGCAATACAGACTTTTGTACTAATAACTAGGCAACAAAGAGTTTAAAGGTAATTACATGAAATTGAAGGGGGCACTGTGTTTAAGTCAGGTGTGGGTTAGGTTGAGGCTACCAATACGCATTATACTGCTCACTCCATCCTCTTACACTGCTGAGTTCTCACAGTGACTTCTCCTTTATCTATGATTTTTTCATCTCTTTTTAAGGTTTCACTGGCACAAATCTAAAAAATACTATGATTGATTAATGAATCTACCAAAATATATGCTTCTTTTTTTCCCTAGCTGCCAGTCGTGTCCTAAGTTGAGGTTAAACATTTTTCTGCTCTTCAAAGTACAATATTACTATTTTCATATTTTGTTCTTTTGACATAAGTAGTGTTATTTTTCTAAATGAATTCTGTATGCAGAGTACTCTGTTAATAATTAGAGGCAAATCTGAACATGTGACAACCCTGTCCAAAATCCCTCAATAGTTTTCCTTTGAGATAAAGATAAAAGTCCCCAGCCTAGTCTTCCATGCTGTGATTCAACCCATGCTGGCCTGCCGTGTCCATTCTGGCTCCTCTTTGCTTTCCTCTTTTGCATGTCAGCTCCATCTGCCTTTTTTTCCCATTGCCCCCCACCCCACCTCCAACTTCACTAATGATCTAGTTCTCTGATAAGCTAGGCCTCCCAGTGATGGAAAACCCTGAGGATGCTAAATGTCTAGAGGCATCACCTTGGTAGAAATGAAGACCCTCAGGACCCAGCCCTGATCTATTGAAACAGAATATGCACTTTCAGAAAATCACCAGGAGATTCACAGGGACTAAAGTTGGAGAGGCACTGATCTAGGCCACCTCCCACTGTGATCCTTTGTTTTGTTTTATCTTTGCTCCTTCCCCGACCTATGTCTAATAAAATTTTTCTCCAAAAATTTCGCTGTAAAGTGGGGAGTTCTTTGCAGATCTGGAATTTGAGCTATAGTTTGCACCAGGAGGACAGCTTTCTTGTACTTGGCTCCTAAAGGTAGTCTAGAATTTTGTCCTCATTGAATTTATGTATAACCAGCTCAGAAAAGACCATACTAATCAAAGCACTCAGATATCAAAATTTGTGGATGAATTAAAGTTTGTATAAACATGCCAGAAGTGTCATCTGTTGTGGAAGGTAGTGACATAAAATACAATTTCAGTTGTTAAAATTAGAATTGTCTACAGTGACTTGATGTTTATGATTTTAGAGTCTGTAATGCCCTGTGGAACAACCTGGACTTTTCCTACAGGTTCAAATCTATAATGCCCAGAGGAACAACTTAGTTTCTCCTAAAGGGAATCAATGCATGATATTAGGAAATTTTAGTGCTTCATTCCTTCCTCTTCTGTTTAAAAAGAACACTTTCATATAATTGGTTGACTCTTCTGTTCAAAGCTAATTTACATTAAAAAAATTTTCCTGACCTTGGGAAATGAATGTGCAAGGAATCGTGGCCTGTGTCATTATCATTCCAGTGATGCTGCATTATTTTCTACTTAAAAAGCCTACCTCTTTGAAAGGATCACCACAATTTCTCACAAGATATGGGTAAAAGAGAAATAACTTCTGTAAGGCATATTATTCTTAGGTAAAACAGTCAGAATACTGTAAAATCTATAATTTTAAATTGACTTATTAGATGCCAAAAAAGCATGTGACTAAATCTAGATAGGCAAAATAACTGTAAGACTGAATTTTCCCTCAATGATAATTCATTATCTTTCTAACATAACTATAAAGACTTCATAAATTTTGGTGAACTAGAGTCTTAAAGAATTTAAACTGGCCTTAAATATAGGTTACATGTTTCCCACATAAGAAATTTTTCTGGGTATTCTGATTTAAAGTTTCATTCTTCTTAATCACAGTTGCTGACTAAACTTTTAAGGTAAGTCACTTTCATATTAATTTCTCTATTCTCTCACCTACTTCTGAGAATACTTTTATTATTTTAACACATATTGTAAGAAATATACATAAAATGTTCCCCTATTGCTCCTTCCAAGTTTATACTTAATAAAGACCCACATACATATTGAATTTGAGCATTTTCAATTATCCTTTAATTTGGAATTGCAAGGAAGGGAGCCTATTCCAAATTAAATACATATGACAACTAGAATTACTGGCATTGGTTATTTATATTACTTGAATTAGGCTCCAGTCTTTGGCTCAATTTTATTTTACTAGAGAAACTGGTGGAGAAGAAAGTGCTCTCAAATAAATGCAGCAGGATTTCTAGAGAAAATCAGCTCTTATCACTCTAATAAAATATATAAATCAATTTTTAATTAATTATGGAAACAACTTTCCAGCAATGCTAATATATTTAAAAACAGTCAAAGTCAAAGTCTAAGGTAAAATTTAAAATTAAATTCTCTGTGTCACACACAAATTCCCTAGGAAGATAATCTTTGAATTTTGAAAAAAAGAATACAGGAAGATTCCCAGTGTTGACAACATTTAATTAAAACCAGGATTAAGACAAATATTTACCTGCAAATTTTCCCCATATTTCCTTCTTGGTGTTTATCTGATACTACCTGTCTTCATTGTCTTGTCTTTCCTATAGTTTTCTATCTGCGGCTCTGTTATGCTTTTTATATTTCTCCACTTGTTTTTTTAAATAACTCAGCCAACTGCTCCTTTCTACTTCTACCCTCTTTCTCATCTTGGTGCCTTCCTCTCTTCAGAAAGTGTGAAAGAAAGTGAAAGTGTTAGTCCCTCAGTCGTGTCTGACTCTTTGCAATCCCACGGACTGTAGACTGCCAGGCTCCTCTGTCCATGGAATTTTCCAGGCAAGAATACTGGGGTGGGTTGCCATTCCCTTCTCCAGGGGATCTTCCCAACCCAGGGATTGAACCTGGGTTTACTGCACTGCAGGCAGATTCTTTACCATCTGAGCCACCAGGGAAGGTCGAGAAAATATGTGTCTAAACACTTTAGAAAATATGTATTTAAATACTCAACAGGAAAAAAAAAACTTTTGTCTATAGGAAGTAGAAAAATTATAATTGTTTTACATTTTTTTCTTGGTGTACTCAAAAACATTCTCCTCATGTTATGTGCGATGCTTCCTGTTCATTTCTCACTATTCTCTGGCCTCAACTCGATCATAAATTGGAAACTCCTATCACTAAAGACACTAAAAATCTCTCATTTCCCAGATTCAATGATTGTTCATCTCTTGTTCTACAGGAGCATTCATTTTGCCAATCAGTGTTGCACTTCATTATGTTCTTGTGTCTTTTTTCTCTTTATGTTTACAACACTCAACTCTCCAGTTCCTCTTTTTGCTTCTCTGATTACTCTGCTCAGTGTATCTTTTTGGTCTCTCCCTTATCTCTCTGGGAGTTGGTGATGGACAGGGAGGCCTGCTAAGCTGCTAAGTTACTTCAGTTGTGTCCGACTCTGTGTGACCCTATAGACGGCAGCCCACCAGGCTCCCCCATCCCTGGGATTCTCCAGGCAAGAACAGGGAGGCCTGGGGTGCTGCAATTCATGGGGTTGCAAAGAGCTGGACATGACTGAGTGACTGAACTGAACTGAACTGAACTTACCTCTCTTTGGCTAAAGTTAGGGCACTTGTTTGAAACAGAAAATTAGCTGAATGGAAATTGACTATTACATAGAAATTCCAGGGAGATTGGAGGAATCTGCTGATAAATGGGCAAGAACAAAAGAAAACAATACAGTGAGCTGCTGCTGCTGCTGCTAAGTCGCTTCAGTCGTGTCAGACTCTGTGAGACCCCAGAGACGGCAGCCCACCAGGCTCCCCCGTCCCTGGGATTCTCCAAGCAAGAACACTGGAGTGGGTTGCCATTTCCTTCTCCAATGCATGAAAGTGAAAAGTGAAAGTGAAGTCGCTCAGTCGTGTCTGACTCTTAGCAACCCCATGGACTGTAGCCTAGCAGGCTCCTCTGTCCGTGTCCATGGGATTTTCCAGGCAAGAGTACTGGAATGGGTTGCCATTGCCTTCTCCGCAATACAGTGAGACAGCAGCCCAAATCACATCTCCACACTTGCTCAGTAGGAGCTCCTATCGCAGCTGCTGAATTGTAGAAGCCACAGCTCGCGCTGACAATGCAGCTAGTGCAGACTCAAGAAGCATTTCCTAGGGTCTTGATCTGGCTGCCTTGGCTGACTTTGCAACGCAAATTCATTTTTTCCTGTCCCTTTCTTTGCTCCATGCTTGATGTTACAAATCCAGTGTTAGTACCTTTGACTATTCAAATCTAGATCAAGTCCCCTTACTCTAGTTGCAAGGGGATGGAAAAGTGAGTTTCTGGCTCCTTTGACTTCTAGAGTAAGTGGTAGACTTTGTCTGATACCAAGACTCATGTAGTAGAAAAGAGGATCATTTTCCTCTATCTAAAATAATATGTATCTACTTCAAAACTTCTTTAATAAAAGTTGCTGAAATTTTTTTTTCTATATCCTCCTCTTTTTTCCTTATGCACACTTCCTAATGGTTAGGCCATTCATAAGTATGTCTTCAGTTATCCAAATACTCCAAAATCATTGTTTATATTAAGTGCTAACAAACATACTACTAAGCTAACCCACCTGGATATTTAGAAGATGCTTTCTCCACAAAGTAGTCCAAAAATCTGAATTCTCAAATTCAGTTTGTGATGACCATCTATCCAGCTGTCTCCTTTCTCCTTCACTGACCACCTCCTTCACATCTAAGTTACTGAGTCTTAGTGACTCTACATTCTGATTTATTTCTATCTTTTTTTCCCTCCTCATCATGGGTGACCCCATAGACTGTAGCCTGCCAGGCTCCTCTGTGGGATTTCCCAAACAAAAATACTGGAATGGGTGTGCTAGTAGTAAATTACACCAGAGAGACTAGAGCTTCACATGAATTTGAATCAACTGGAGGGAATTTTTGAAATGTAGATTGTTGAGCTTCATTCTTGCCCTCTTGAACATACATTTACAATAATACTGCATAATCTGTATTTTGTACAAATATTTCACCAATTTTGATGTGTATTCTGATTCGAGAACAATTCAATAAGAGTATCAGCTCCCTAATTAGTATTCCTGACACTAGTTTCCCTTCCCTACAGAGTATTTCCACACTACCAAATATTTGTTTAAAAAAATATAATGTGGCTCCTTGTATTAAAAGTTCCCAGTGCATGCCTGCTGTCTGACAAAGTTTAAGATCTTTCACATGGCATCCAAATCATTTTGTAATAGCTCAAATTTCTTTTCCCTGAAATCTCATCCATATCCTAGACATAAAGTCCCTTACACATTCAGTTATCTCCATAAATTTAACTCATGTTTAGAGTCTTTTTCTTTTCTCTAAATCCTTTCATTCTCCCACATTTTTAATGCAATAATTGCATTTTCCACTACACCAATTTCCAAAATTAGTTTCCATTGCTATTTGTTGTTGTTGTTGTTTAGTTGCTATGTCATGTCCAACACTTTGTGACCCTATGGACTGTAGCCCACCAGGCTCCTCTGTGGGATTACCTAAGTAAGAATACTGGAGTGGGTATGCTAGTACTAAATACATTTAAGGCACTCTGATATGTGTGTGACTTTGTTTCAATTACTTTCTCCTAACAGTCTTTCTATAAAGCTTACATCTACTTGGGCTTCCCTGGTGGCTCAGATAGTAAAGAATCCACCTGCAATGTAGGAGACCTAAGTTCGATCCTTGAGTTGGGAAGGTCCCCTGGAGGTGGGTATGGCAACCCACTCTAGTATTCTTACCTGGAGAATCCCCATGAAAAAACCTGGGGGGATACAGTCCATGGGGTCATTTATATTTACTTATATCTTACATTTACTGCATTTCATTTCAGGGAGCATGGATACTAAAAATGCAACACTGCTGTCAATGTTTGTTCTCACCGGACTTCCCTATCAATTGGGGTGGCAAATCCCCTTATTCTTGTTGTTCTTGGTGATTTACCTCATCACCACTGTGGGAAACCTTGGACTGATTTATCTTATCTACAATGACCCTCACCTTCACATCCCCATGTACTTATTCCTTGGGAGTTTAGCCTTTGTGGATTCTTGGATATCATCCACAGTGACCCCCAAGATGCTAGTCAATTTTTTTGCCAGGAGTAAAATGATCTCTCTCTCTGAATGCATGTTACAATTTCTTTCCTTTGCATTTGGTGGAACCACGGAATGCTTTTTACTTGCAACAATGGCATATGATCGCTATGTGGCCATATGCAAACCATTACTGTATCCAGTGATTGTGACCAACAAACTATGCATCCAGCTGTTAGTCTCATCATTTGTAGCAGGGCTTATTCATCCCATGATTCATGTAGGTGCTTTATTCAGGTTAACCTTCTGTAAGTCTAACATAATACATCACTTTTACTGTGACATCATGCCATTGTTGAGGATTTCTTGTATTGACCCTTCAATTAATGTCCTAATGGTATTTATTTCCTCTGGGTCAATACAGGTGCTTAGCATTATGACTGTTCTTGTCTCTTATACACTTGTTCTACATACGATTTTGAAAAATAAGTCTGTACAAGGCATAAGAAAGGCCTTCTCCACCTGTGGAGCCCACCTCCTATCTGTCTCTTTATACTATGGGCCTCTTCTCTTCATGTATGTGCGCCCTGGATCCACACAGGCAGATGATCAAGATATGATGGATTCTCTATTTTACACTGTCATAATTCCCTTGTTAAATCCAATCATCTACAGCCTGAGAAATAAGAAAGTCATAGATTCACTGACAAAAGTATTAAAGAGAAATGTTTAGATGTCGTACTATTATCAGTTCTTTTTTTTACTGAAATAGTCACAAAATTGTGCAGATTACATGTGGTTCAGATTGGGTTAGGGTTCAAGGTTTTTTGCAGTTATAATTACTCTAGTGTTTTGACTTAAGTTGTTAGTACTAACATACTCCTTAAGATATTAATGTATACTGTTCAAAAAACACAAGGAATTTTCAACAATTTTCATGTCACATTAGAATAACTGAAGCAGGAAACAAATGAAAATATTTTACATATTTGTGTATTCTATAATGTAGATTTATAAAAAGATTAGGCACTGAAATAGTAATGTTCCTCTAATAGGATTTGACTCTGTTGTCTTTGATAGCATATAGCTGCACAGCCGGGAGACTTAACTGCGTATAAATCCATGATGTATGCAATGTTTGTGTTTGAATGAAATGATGTAAATCATGAGAATTCTGCTGCAGACCAAAAGGTCTTTCAGCCCACTTTATTTGGGACATGGTGAATTCCCCCATCACCATGGGGATTCAACAGTCATATACCAGAGAGAAATAAAAAGAAATGGGAAAAGCAATGAAGAAAAAATGAGAAGCAAGTTAAGACAGTGTCAGGAGAGTCAAATTTTAAGAGGATGTTCTTAGCCCAGTCATTGTCCATGAGCAACAAGAAGAGGGAATTGGCTCTCACTGTCTATGATGTCACTTCCCAGTTGTGCCTGTATTTTGTAGGATAATCTGAAAACCTTCACTAATTAGAAAACTAGATGAGACTGAAGAATTTAATGGGGGTGGCTTAAAGAAAAAGTGGCACAATAGGAAGGAAATGGTCAATCTTGCTAGATTTTTTAAAGGGAAACTTTTAAAATAAATCAGTAATATATAAGTCTTTTTGGAATGTAGTGTTTACATGATTTTGAATGCATATTACAAAAGTTCAAATAATGTTAACTTGATATAATATCATAGTGCCTAGTGGGTGGCTGGAAAAGACAAAAAAAGTGAGCAAGATTTTGGATATTTTGTGTCCTCAAGTCCTTTAACATTAGTTTTCATCTCACTGTATACTCTAAGTACAATGAGAGACCTAACTTTGGGTCTACTCCTGCCTTTCCTTTGACAACACTGAAATTCCATACACCTACTTACTGATGCACTGAGGACCTTATCCTACAAGCTATCTGCCTCTGTATTTTGCAAAACTTTCCTTTTATCATGTTGGTACTCAAAAGTCCTAAACATAGTTGCCAGGTTATTCTTCATAGACAGAACTATGATTAAATATCCCTTTTTAATAACTTTTAAAGGATTAAAACTGCTGATAGATACTGTACAAATACAGTATTTGTATTTAGCTCTGTAGATGTAGTCATGCATATGTTTGTTTGTTCATGTGTATGTCCAGATTATATGAAATACATATACATACATTCATAGATATCTGTATCTATATCCACACTTCTCTGTATTACATCTTTCTAACTTACTGTATCATTATTGCATATCTTTCTATCTCTACCTCAGCCTCCATTTCTATCCTCCTGATTGCACCCTGATTTTCTCACCATCTATTATATGGTCCTTTCAAATAATATCTTGGTTTAACTCAGACCTCATTGACCCCACAATTCTCCTAATGGACCTTGTCTTATACCCAAAATGAGTTGCAGAAAGCTTTCCAGACACCCTGAAGTTATACAGCTACATGCATTTGCTAACACAAGTCTGTCCACAGAGAATATACACTGTTTATTGACAATACATTCATCTTTATTTACAACTCAAATGGTATCCTTTCTCCAAAGCTTTTCTCATATATTACAGCATTCATAATGCATTTCCATATTATACTGAAGAAGATAGTAATGCTTAGTCCATTCATTCATATTTCTTAGGTCACATTTGATCTTCTGCTGGTTGGCCAAAAAAGTTTGTTTGTGTTATTCAATAACACCTTAGAGAAAAACCCAAACAAACTTTTTGGCCAACCGAATATAATATTTGGGGACCACAAGCTTTTTTTTTTTTTTAAAATATAAATTAGATGTCTTAGTCTCTATCTTTTGCAGTAATGAGCATAACTTTGCAACACTGCAGCTCACACACATGAGGTCTGGAATAAGTATCTGTGAAATATTTATAAAATTGAGCTGAATCTGAGAGCACAAATACATAGAGTGCAGTAAGAATATATCACTCATTTTTAATCTTGCAATGAGCCCCAGGAGACATTGGGGCTTGGATGGCTGCAGCACACAGCTCACCTTCTTAAGGTTCTTTTATGATAATTGCAAGCATTATACACATAAAGTTACCTATATTCTTGTTCTTTTTATCATGATGATTGGCTCCTGGGATAGACTATAACATATATCAAGGAGAAGCTATTCAATTGGATGTTTGGTTTAAACACCTGTTTGGTTTAAATATTTGTTTAAAATATACAAGCATTCAAAAATATAATTATCCTATAATTTGAAGGTCCACTTCACAAGGCTAGACTGGGTCATCTGCCCTTTTTTGTTCCCATGAGGGATATTCCCAAGTCCTTGGAAAGAGAATAGAAATGGATCATAATTTAGCTGCTTTTACTTTTTTCCTAAGAAAATCTGTTATTGCATATATCTACATTTTTAAAAATTCTGTTGTTGTATAACAGTCTCAGTGTACTGATGCTTTAATGTGAGCTGTCTTGACTTTTCTTGTTCATTCATTATTACAATCCCAAAACTAGATTGATAATACAAAAGCTACTATCTTCTGCCATCACAATGGTCTGGTTCTCTAACTGACCTTCCTTTGAATCAGTAGTCTGATGTCACACTGTGGCCATATGAACAAACTCTGTTATTTGTCAAGACTTACCCTAGGTTGGGTTAGTATGGAACAGACAGTTGGGGTCCTCTCAGAAGCTCAGAATTCCTGTGCAGACTTCTCTTTTATATGCTTGGTCAAGAGATTCCTCTGCTAGGGTTTATCCTTTAGTGCAATCACAAATATTTTACTTTATGCCTTCCACAAATTCACCAAAATCTCTAGTTCATAGATGGTGATCTAATTCTCACTTCTGTTATAGACATTTGTCATCTTTGAACTTCATTTCTGTCACTTTAGTAGCATGTTGAACTCCCCAGGTCGGTAGGTGCCCAATATGCTACCGCAAAAGAGTGGAGAAATAACTCCAGAAAGAAAAAAGAGGCTGAACTAAAGCAATCAACACCCGGGTGTAGATATGACTGGTGATGGAAGTAAAGACCGATGCTGTAAAGAACAGTATTGCATAGGAACCTGGAATGTTAGGTCCAAGAATTGAAGTAAATTGGAAGTGGTCAAACAGGAGATGGCAAGAGTGAACATCAACATTATAGGAATCAGTGAACTAAAATGGACCAGAATGGGGGAATTTAATTCAGATGACCATTGTATCTACTACTTTAGGCAAAAAGTCCTTAGAAGAAATGGAATAACTCTCATAGTCAATAAAAGAGTCCAAAATACAATACTTGGGTGCAGTCTCAAAAATGACAGAATGATCTCTGTTCATTTCCAAGGCAAATCATTCAATATCACAGTAATCCAAGTTTATGCCCCAACCACTAATGCCAAAGAAGCTGAAGTAGAAAGGTTCTATGATGACCTACAGACCTTCTAGAACTAACACACAAAAGAGATGTCCTTTTCATCATAGGGGACTGGAATGCAAAAGTAGGAAGTCAAGAGATACCTGGAGTAATAGGCAAATTTGGCCTTGGAATACAAAATGAAGCAGAGCAAAGGCTAAGAGCTTTGTCAAGATAATGCACTGGTCATAGCAAACACCCTCTTCCAACAACACAAGAGACGACTCTACATATAGACATCACTTGATGGTCAATAACAAAATCAGATTGATTACACTATTGGCAGTCAAAGATGGAGAAGCTCTATACAGTCAGAAAAAAAAAACAAAACCAGGAGCTGACTGTGGCTCAGATCGTGAGCTCCTTATTGAAAAGTTCAGACTTAACTTCAAAAAAATAGGGAAAACCACTAGACCATTCAGGTGTGACCTAAATCAAATCCCTTATGATTATACAGTGGAAGTGAGAAATAGATTCAAGGGATTAGATCTGATAGACAGAGTGCCTGAAGAACTATGGATGGATGTTTGTGACATTGTACAGGAGGCAGTGTTCAAGACCATCCCTAAGAAAAAGAAATGCAAAAAGGAAAAATGGTGGTCTGAGGAGGTCTTACAAAAAACAGAAGCGAAAGGCAAAGGAGAGAAAAGGAAAGATATACCCATCTGAATGCAGAGTTCCAAAGAATAGAAAGGAGAGGTAAGAAAGCTTTCCTCAGTGATCAATGCAAAGAAATAGAGGAAAACAATAAAATGGGAAAGACTAGAGATCTCTTCAAGAAAATTAGAGATACCAAGGGAAAATTTCATGCAAAGATGGGCATAAAAGGACAGAAAAAATATGGATCTAACAGAAGCAGAAGATATTTTTAAAAGGTGGCATAATATGTGGAAGAACTATACAAAAAACTTCTTAATGACCCAGATGACCACGATGGTCTGATCACTCACCTAGAGCCAGACATCCTGGAATGTGAAGTTAAGTGGGCCTTAGGAAGCATCACTAAGAACAAAGTTAGTGGATGTGATAGAATTCCAGTTGAGCTATTTCAAATCCTGAAAGATGATGCTGTGAAAGTGCTGCACTCAATATGCCAGCAAATTTGGAAAACTCAGCAGTGGCCACAGCACTGGAAAAGGTCAGTTTTCATTCCAATCCCAAAGAAAAGCAATGCCAAAGAATGTTCAAACTACCACACAGTTGCACTCATCTCACATGCTAGCAAATTAATACTCAAAAATTTCCCAAGCAAGGCTTCAACAATACCTGAACTGAGAATTTATAGATGTTCAAACTGGATTAGAAAAGGCAGAGGAACCAGAGATCAAATTGCCAACATCTGCTGGATTATAGAAAAAAGCAAGAGAGTTCCAGAAAAACTTCTGCTTTATTGACTATGCCCAAACCTTTGACTGTGTGGATCACAACAAACTGTGGGAAATTTTTAAAGAGATGGGAATACCAGATCGTCTTACCTGCCTCCTGAGAAATCTGTATGCAGGTCAAGAAGTAACAGTTAGAACTGGACATGGAACAGACTGGTGTCAAATCGGGAAAGGTGTATGTCAAGGCTGTATATTGTCATCCTGCTTATTTAACTTATATGCAGAGTATATTTAACTTATATGCAGAATACATCGTGTGGAATGCCAGGCTGGATGAAACACAAGCTGGAATCAAGATTGCGTGGAGAAATATCAATAACCTCAAATATGCATAAGGTCTCCCCTTATGGCAGAAAGCAAAGAGGAACTGTGGAGCCTCTTGATAAAAGTGAAAGAGAAGACTGAAAAAGCTGGCTTAAAACTTAAACTTTCAAGAAACTAAGGTCATGGCATCCAATCCTATCACTTCATGGCAAATAGATGGGGAAACAATGGAAACAGTTACAGACTATTTTCTTGGGCTCCAAAATCACTGAAGATGGTGACTCTAGCCATGAAATTAACAGATGCTTGCTCCTTGGATGAAAAGCTATAACAAACCTAGACAGCATATTAAAAAGCAGAGATGTTACTTTGCCAACAAAGATCTGTCTAGTCAAAGCTATTGTTTTTCCAGTAGTCATGTACGGATGTGAGACTTGGACCATAAAGAAAGGTGAGCGCTGAAGAATTGATGATTTTGAACTGTGGTGTTGGCCAAGACTCTTGAGAGTCCCTTAGACTGCAAGATCAAACCCGGCAATCCTAAAGGAAATCAGTCCTGAGTGTTCATTGGAAGGACTGATTCTGAAGCTGAAGCTCCAAGCCATTGGCCACTTTATGTGAAGAACTGCCTCACTGGAAAAGACACTGATGCTGGGAAAGATTGAAGGCAGGAGGAGAAGGGGACAACAGAGGATGAGATGGTTGGATGGCATCACCAACTCGATGGACATGAGTTTGAGCAAGTTTTGGGAGTTGGTGATGGGACAAGGTAGCCTGGCATGCTGAAGTCAATGGGTTTGTAAAGAGTTGTACATGACTGAGAGACTGAACCTAACTGAGTAGCATGCTGGGTAAAGAAGTAATATACACGTCTGCTAAAATCACATTTTGGACAAGATATCCTGTTGATTCCTTTATAAAAGAAATGCAAAATTACATGTGTATTATTTAATGATTACTTAAGAGTAAAGCATGACATTATATTGTTAAGTTCACTTGGTTGTCAGGAACACTGGTGATATTTGATTAAACCATTCCATGGAAACACTAATAATATACATGAAATAATGATTGCTTACAGTGAACGATGTTGGATTCACGATCTCCTAAGAAGAAGATTTAGTTTTGGGACCAGGGACCAGGCTGATCACTCAAGAGCTTTTGTGTAGCAGAGTTTTATTGAAGTATAAAAAGGGACAGAAAAAGTTTCTGACATAGACACCAGAAGGCAGATGGAGAGTGGCCCCCCCCACCCCCCACAGTCTTAGCAAGGGAACTGTATACTCTTTCCAGTGGGTAATACAGCAAATCAAAAGAATGTCTGAAGGTTGTAAAGGCCTTACCAGACCCATTCCCACAACTTACATTTTAAATGACAGGATTAGTCAAAAGGTTCTTAAGGAGAAACATGCCCTCCAGCAGGATACATTGTTGTTATATAATCATTGGTACAGAGTTTAAGGAAAAACATATCCTTGAGCAGGATGAGTCCTTTTGTTAAGTAATCATTAGCTCTGGGCTTAAAGAAAAAAAATGTTTGTCCTCTTTTCCATGAGAGCCCAAGATCCCTTTCCTCTCTTCAGGGACCACGGACTTCTTATCAACCTACCTAAGAATTGACTTTCTCAATACTCTATATTATGAAGATGTATTGCTTTTCTTAATCTGGAGATTTAAAAAGGTTCATAGATCCTCTCTCTTTTCATACATGTATATTCATAATTTTTTTCTCCATTTTATATTACTTTCTACTATTCAGAAGATTGCTCAAAATTATCCATCAATGCATTCAAAGAAACAAAAGAGTTAGAATTTAGGTAAAATCAAATAAACACAAATTAAAACTAGTACTATATTTCTAAAGTCTGGTTTAACAGTATGGAAGAGTCTTATTGAGTGTTTAGTTCAGTTCAGTAACTCAGTAATAACCAACTCTTTGTGACCCCATGAACTGCAGCATGCCAGGCCTCCCTGTCCATCACCAACTCCCAGAGTTCACCCAAACCCATGTCTATCGAGTCGGTGATGCCATCCAGCCATCTCATCCTCTGTCGTCCACTTCTCCTCCTGCCCCCAATCCCTCCCAGCATCAAAGTCTTTTTTCCAATGAATCAACTGTTGGCACGAGGTGGCCAAAGTATTGGAGTTTCAGCTTTAGCATCAGTCCTTCCAATGAACACCCAGGACTGATCTCCCTTAGAATGGACTGGTTGGATCTCCTTGCAGTCCAAGAGACTCTCAAAAGTCTTCTCCAACACCACAGTTCAAAAGCATCAATTCTTCAGAGCTCAGATTTCTTCACAGTCCAACTCTCACATCCAAACATGACCACTGGAAAAACCATAGCCTTGATGAGACGTACCTTTGTTGGCAAAGTAATGTCTCTGCTTTTTAATATGCTATCTAGGTTGCTCATAACTTTCCTTCAAAGGAGTAAGTGTCTTTTAATTTCATGGTTGCAGTCACCATCTGCAGTGATTTGGGAGCCCCCCAAAATAAAGTCTGACACTGTTTCCACTGTTTCCCCATCGATTTCCCATGAAGTGACGGGACCAGATGCCATGATCTTCGTTTTCTGAATGTTGGGCCTTAAGCCAACTTTTTCACTCTCCTCTTTCACTTTCAAGAGGCTTTTTAGTTCCTCTTCACTTTCTGTCATAAGGGTGGTGTCATCTGCATATCTGAGGTGATTGATATTTCTCCCAATAATCTTGATTCCAGCTTGTNGAGCATTACTTTACTAGCATGTGAGATGAGTGCAATTGTGTGGTAGTTTGAGCATTCTTTGGCATTGCCTTTCTTTGGGATTGGAATGAAAACGGACCTTTTCCAGTCCTGTAGCTACTGCTGAGTTTTCCAACCTTGCTGGCATATTGAGTGCAGCACTTTCACAGCATCATCTTTCAGGATTTGAAATAGCTCAACTGGAATCCCATCACCTCCACTAGCTTTGTTTGTAGTGATGCTTTCTAAGGCCCACTTGACTTCACATTGTAGTACACTCAATACACATCATTGTACACATTGATGTGTACACATCAATAATCCCAGTTATAGATTGTTTTAGTTCTTTAAAAAAGGTTTTCAAAATTTTTTGGCTTGGAAATACATAGGAATATTATTAAAATACAGATTCACAGGCTTCACCAATAGAGTTTTGATTTATTAATGTTAATGCTGTTGGTTTATAAACATGTTTACTGAAGCACTGTTTTGAACTGAATTTTGAGTTTCCTTAAAATTCATATGTTGAAGTCCTAACTTCTAAGGTGACATTATTTGGTTGGGGTCCTTGGCAGGTAATTAGGGTTAGACTATGGCATCATAATGGTGGGATATTCATGATAGGATTAGTGTACTTATAAGAAGAGAAAGAGATATATAGTGTGCCTTGCTCTTGCTCTCTCATACTTTCTCTCTCTCTCCATCCCCTCGCCTATGAGAAAGGTCATGGCCTCACCCATGGAAGGCCATGTTAGACAGTGAGAAGGCAGTGGTCTATGAGTTAAAAAGTGGCTTCTGGTCAGGTACTGTATCACTGGCACCTTACTTTTGAATTTTTCATCCTTCAGAAGTGTAAAAAGTAAAGGTTTGTGTTAAGCCACCCAGTGTATATTTTGTTACAGTAGCTGAACAGAATAAGATAACCAGTTTTAAAATAATCAGTGAAGCAAAACTGTTATAATATCTAAATATTTAGAGACCAGTCAAAGAGAAGTGTCTATATTCCCTACTTCTACGTAAATATTCTAAAAGCTCTCACCTTTTGTATTATACTCTACTTTTTCTCCTGTTTTGTACAGGTAGATGCAGACATCAACATAACATTTCTTTCAAAGGGTGAAGAATTGTGGACCTTTTTCTACACTTTCCTTGGGAACAATGATTGAAAGTGATAATAAACAATCTAAATTGCATTGCATAATTTCAATAAAGTTAATTCAATAAAGGACAGAAATGGTATGGACCTAACAGAAGCAGAAGATATTAAGAAGAGATGGCAAGAATACACAGAAGAACTGTACAAAAAGGATCTTCATGACCCGGATAATCACGATGGTGTGATCACTCATCTAGAGCCAGACGTCCTGGAATGTGAAGTCAAGTGGGCCTTAGAAAGCATCACTACGAACAAAGCTAATGGAGGTGATGGAATTCCAGTTGAGCTATTTCAAATCCTGAAAGATGCTGCTGTGAAAGTGCTGCACTCAACATGCCAGCAAATTTGGAAGACTCAGCAGTGGCCACAGGACTGGAAAACGTCAGTTTTCTTTCCAATCCCAAAGAAAGGCAATGCCAAGGAATGCTCAAACTACTCACAATTGCACTCATCTCACACACTAGTAAAGTAATGCTCAGAATTCTCCAAGCCAGGCTTCAGCAATACATAAACTGTGAACTTCCTGATGTTCAAGCTGGTTTTAGAAAAGGCAGAAGAACCAGAGATCAAATTGCCAACATCTGCTGGATCGTGAAAAAAGCAGGAGAGTTCCAGAAAAACATCTATTTCTGCTTTGTTGACTATTCCAAAGCCTTTGACTATGTGGGTCACAATAAACTGTGGAAAATTCTGAAAGAAATGGGAATACCAGAACACCTGACCTGCCTTTTGAGAAAGCTGTATGCAGGCCAGGAAGCAACAGTTAGAACTGGACATGGAACAACAGACTGGTTCCAAATAGGAAAAGGAGTACATCAAGGCTGTCTATTGTCACCCTGCTTATTTAACTTCTATGCAGAGTACATCATAAGAAATGCTGGGCTGCAAGAAACACAAGCAGGAATCAAGATTGCCGGGAGAAATATCAATCACCTCAGATATGCAAATGACACCACCCTATGGCAGAAAGTGAAGAGGAACTAAAAAGCCTCTTGATGAAAGTGAAAGAGGAGAGTGAAAAAGTTGGCTTAAAGCTCAACATTCAGAAAACGAAGATCACGGCATCTGGTCCCATCACTTCATAGGAAATCGATGGGGAAATAGTGGAAACAGTGTCAGACTTTATTTTTTTGGACTCCCAAATCACTGCAGATGGTGATTGCAGCCATGAAATTAAAAGACGCTTACTCCTTGGAAGAAAAGTTATGAACCACCTAATAGCATATTCAAAAGCAGAGACATTACTCTGCCGACTAAGGTCCGTCTAGTCAAGGCTATGGTTTTTCCAGTAGTCATGTATGGATGTGAGAGTTGGACTGTGAAGAAGGCTGAGCGCTGAAGAATTGATGCTTTTGAACTGTGGTGTTGGAGAAGACTCTTGAGAGTCCCTTGGACTGCAAGGAGATCCAACCAGTCCATTCTGAAGGAGATCAGCCCTGGGATTTCTTTGGAAGGAATGATGCTAAAGCTGAAACTCCAGTACTTTGGCCACTCATGCGAAGAGTTGACTCATTGGAAAAGACTCTGATGCTGGGAGGGATTGGGGGCAGGAGGAGAAGGATACGATAGAGGATGAGATGGCTGGATGGCATCACTGACTCGATGGACGTGAGTCTGAGTGAACTCTCGGAGTTGGTGATGGACAGGAAGGCCTGGAATGCTGCGATTATTGGGGTCGCAAAGAGTCGGACACGACTGAGCGACTGAACTGAACTGAATAGGAATAAAATCTGTCCATGAGAAAAACACTAATTGCCAACTTTTGTACCATCATTTTAAAAGAAAATTTCATACATAAGATGTTCCACTTGCTATAATGATGTGATGTTTATCCCCTCTGTGGAAGTACCCTCTATCTTAGAATTATCTGATAGCAATAAAAGCTAATCTTCTCATATTTCCTTTATTTTTCAAGGAAAATAAAGAGATTCACAGGGTTTACAGTGAGTGTTTAAAAAACTTCAAAAATGTCTAAAATGTAAGACTGAACCAAAAATGTAAGACTTAACTATACACTGCTTACACAAAACCAACCTTAAATATAAAGACACCAAGAATTTCCAAATCAGTTAAAAGTAAAAGGACAGGAAAACATCATGAAATTACCTAGAAAAAAACAAAATAAGTTCTTTTGTTGATAGCAACTAAACTGACATACTGACAGTATAGAATATTCTGCCCAACAGAAGCAGAAAACAGTATTTTAAAGCACATAAAAACATAGCTATAAATGTGTGATGTTATTCAGTTATATATGTTGCTTATATGTGCTTTCATGTTTATTTGAAATATACCTATCCACTCCACTCTCTTTGAGAAATAAATGAAACTGGAGATATTTTTAAAGCATCAAGGACATGTTTTTTAATGCCAATTCCTTCTTAAGAAAGAATTACGAATTCATTATCCTCACTGAATAAAGAATTACTGACAAAAGCTGAATGGTTTGTATCTCTCCAAATAATTTCCTTTTTATTAGAGACCAATGTTTTAAAACAAGAGAGTAAAGTTCTTATACTCTGTGTTTCTTTCTTCTCCCTCCCTTCTCTTCTCTCCCCTCCCTTTCCTCTCTTTGCTTCTTTTCTTTTTCTCCATAGCAAATTGCTACAAAACTAACAAATTACATTATATAAACTTATTAACAACTAACATTATCTATATATAATGAATTATATTTTTTTCAATTTGACAGGTTCATATAACATTTGGAAAGCAATATAGGGCAGATGCTATTTTCTCTCTCATGGCAAGTGAGTGAGCAAACTCAAGATGACATGAGTTGGGAAGCAGATACCCTCTATGTTCCAATGTCTAGTAATCAGCTTTTGGGGAGTGGGAAACTAGAGCTGCAATAACAGTTGACAGTGGTGTTAGCAGGAATTTTTAAAATTTGTTTATTTTTTAATTGAAGGATAATTGTTTTACAGAATTTTGTTGTTTTCTGTCAAACCTCAACATGAATCAGCCATAGGTATACATATATCCCCTCTCCTTTGAACCTCACTCCCATCTCCTTCCCCATCCCCCACCCCGTTGTTTGAGTTTCCTGAGACATACAGCAAATTCCGACTGGCTATCTATATACGGAATCTAGAAAAAAGGTACTGAAGAATTTATCTGCAGGGCAGCAATGGAGAAACAGACATAGAGAATAGACTTATGGACATGGGGAGAGGGGAGGAGAGGGTGAGATGTATGGGAAGAGTAGCATGGAAACTTACATTACCATATGTAAAATAGATAGCAGGAATTTTTTGACCTCTTGATGCAGCAAAGAGTTGTGACCTTGAAAATAAAGCCTATTGATTTTTTTTTTTAATTTTTATTTTAACTTTAGTTTACTTTACATTACTGTATTGGTTTTGCAAACATTGACATTAATTCACCACGAGTGTACATGCGTTCCCAAACACAAATCCCCTCCCATCTCCCACCCCATACCATCCCTCTGGGTCCTCTCCTTGCACCAGTCCCAAGCATCCTGCATCCTGCATCGGACATCGACTGGCGATTCGTTTCTGACTTGATAGTATACATGTTGCAATGCCATTCTCCCATCTCATCCCACCCTCTCCCTCCCTCTCTTCCCCAGAGTCCAACAGTTCACTCTATAGATCTGAGTCTCTTTTGTTGTCTCGCATACAGGGTCATCGTCCCCATCTTTCTAAATTCCATATATATGTGTTAGTATACTGTATTGGTGTTTTTCTTTCTGGCTTACTTCACTCTGT
>SJYQ01004907.1:392366-417393 GCA_006410935.1 Redunca redunca
TTTCTTTATTTTTATTTTTACTTTAGTTTACTTTACATTACTGTATTGGTTTTGCCAAACATTGACATTAATTCACCACGAGTGTACATGCGTTCCCAAACACGAATCCCCTCCCATCTCCCACCCGATACCATCCCTCTGGGTCCTCTCCTTGCACCAGTCCCAAGCATCCTGCATCCTGCATCGGACATCGACTGGCGATTCGTTTCTTACATGATAGTATACATGTTTCAATGCCATTCTCCCATCTCATCCCACCCTCTCCCTCCCTCTCTCTGTGACTCCAATAATATATGCCCTGTAATTTTCTATGTCCTCCAACGACAAAGGAGTATCCTGTGTATGGCAAGTGCCCTGTGTATCACAAGCTTTCACAGACATTACCTTGTTAGATGTGAAGAGCCACACACCTCATAGAACCCCACTGCAAAATAATCTGCTTTAAACAATATTTACAGGAGATTCAGAGGCATTAAAGTTTTTGAAGCACTGACCCAGGCGCCTCCCATTGAGATCTTTGTCTTTGTTTTCCCTTGTCCCTTCATGATTTTTGCTTAGTAAGATTGTTCATCAGATTTAAGGTTAAAGAGGCAAGTTTCCTATAGGTCTGGAAGGTGAGCTGCACTTTGCATGAGGAAGACAACTATTGGCTCCTGAAGGGAATCTACAATGGTGGCCTCATTAAAATCATCAGGCAAGACCATACTAATCAAAGTACACAAGGTAACATTTTACAGATAAAATGGGGTTTGCACAAACAGTCCAGAAACATCACACCTGGTGGAAAGTAGTGACATAATATGCAATTATCAACTGTTAAAACTGGAACTGTCTACAATAACTTGATGTTTATGATTTCACAGGCTATAATGCCCTGGACTTCTCCTGAATGCTAAAATCTACAGTTCCCAGAGGAACAGCTTGGTTTTGTCCTAAAGGGAATTCTTGGGCACTACTAGGGGAATTTTAATTCTTCACTCCTTCCTCTTTGGACAAAAGCGCACAGTTGCACAACTAGTTGACTCTTGGCTTTGAAGCAAATTTATATTAAGAGCATTTTCCTGTCCTTGGAAAATAAAGCCTCCAAAATGAATCAGTGGGCAAAGAACTGCGACCTGTGTTATTGCCATTCCTGCACTATTATATTTTTTCTATTTTAGAATGCTTAACATTTTGAAGCATTTTTAAAATTTCTTACAAGATGGGTAAGAGAAAATACTTTTGTAATATTTAATATTCTTTACATATTGTTCTTTACATATAAAGTTAGAATTCTAAGGAATTCACAATAATATTAGGTTGGATTTACAAGATGCTAATAAAGCCAGTTGAATATGAAAAACAAATAGTGAATAATATGTGTATTTTATTTTAATGACTATACTCTAAACAAGCAAAATGATTGTAAGCCTGGATTACTGCCTAAACACAGAAAATATTTTATTATCTGTGAACATAATTATAATGACTTCATGAGATAAATTTTTATGAATTGAAAATTAAACAGTATTTAAATATCACTTCATAATGATTAGCAGCTAAGAATTCTCTCCAGTTATTCTTAATGAAAAATACATTTTATTTACTTGATGACATTCTTTGAATAAAATTTCTAAGTCACTTAAATTTTAACCCCTTTATCCTTCACATACTTCTGACAATACTTTATTTGAACATTTTATATACATGTATCAGGAAATATGCAGAAAATGCTGTTCCACTGCTATTTCCAGCATTTCTGAATTAAGGATCTACATATATATTTGAGAATTTTCAATTATTTAGTGACTTAGGGTTGCATAGAAGGAAGCCCATTCAAAAAAAATTAACAACTGCAAATACTGTTGCTGATTATTTATGTAGCCTAAACTAAGTGTCAGTATTTTGCTCAATTTTATTCTGCTAAAAATAATCTGGTGGAGAAAAGTGTGTCAAATAAAACCAGGAGGACTTCTAGAGAAATTCAGTTCTAACCAATGTAATAACAAAGATAAACAAACTCAGATATGGAAAGAGCTTTATAAGCAGAAATAGTATACTTATGGGCATCACAAAGTTTCTAAGGTAAAATTTAAGATGAAAATAAAAATTTCATACAAAAATGAAATTTCGAATAAAAGAAAAACAAAGGATTCCCGTGGTTGACAGTTCTTAATGAAAACCAGAAATAAGGTAAACATTTAATGCCTACATCTTAGCCTTTCCCTTTTTGCTGTCTTCAGTCTTCCTCCTACATATCCTTTCTTCTCTTCTGTGGCTTGTCTTATGTGTCTATGCCTATACTTATGCATCTATGCCTATTTCTCTTCTTCCATCTTGTGAATTTTTCACCCACCCAAATTTATCTTTCCAATTCTCCTGCTTCCTTTCTCTTCTTGATGCCTTCCTCTCCTTTTCTTGAAAACTTTAAAAAAAATTATCTACAGGAAAAAAAATTTATATCTGTCTATGGTGAATAGAACAATAGATTGTTCTCCAGATCTTGGATTCTCTACTTCATCCTTGTCACTATTGTGCCACATGTTCTTTTCATTATATTCTCTGGTATCAACTCCATCACAAAATGGAAACTACTCTCACTAAAGTCATTTAAAAATCTCTTAATTTTCATACTCAGTGACATTTATTCACTCCATGTCTCATCAGTTCATTTATTTTGGCAACTGACACTATACACTTCTTTGATCTTCCTGAGTATCTTTCGTCTCTTTATGTTCATAGCCCTCATATCTCCAGTTTCCCCTTGATTTCCTGATCATCCTGCTCTTCTGGTCTTTCCCTGTCTTTCATCATTGACAAACAGGGCTACTGGTTCCAACATGAAATGCTTTCTTGAATAGAAATTTTCTTTAACACAGAAATGCTAGTGAGATTAGAGGAATCTGTTGGAAAAATGGCAGCAACAGAAGGAAGAAAGGCAACCATTCAACAACCAAAATCACGTCCCAATATTGGCTCCTCGAGAGCTGTTGTCACTGGTGCTGGCTTTGATGCCACTGATCGTACTGACAGTGACACTGGTGTGGGTGCAGGATGCATTTTCTGAAGTTTCCATTGCTGCCATGGCCACCTTAGCAAAGAAAACTCTTTTTGGTCCTTGTTCCTTTGTCACTCTTTCTCTCTAAATTTCCAAATTTATATCATGTCCCCTCACTCTAGGCGCAAGAAGAGTGGAAAAATCACTTTCTGATTCTCTGGGATTCCAGAGTAGGTGGTAGGTATCTGCCACCAGTGGCAGGAGGGTGGAAAAGAGGGTCAGATATTGGCTATACAAAAAAAAATGACATAAATCCTCTATAAACTCTTTAATATACTTTCTTATGTTTCATTTTCACTCTCCTTCTTCACTTGGTGCACATTCACTAGTAAAGATGTCATATACTGGTATGCTCTAAGCTACCCTCAATCACTCCCAAGACATTTATTTCTAATAAATTCAAGGAAAACTCATACCACAAAGTATATCACTCAGATGTTCAGAGATCACTATCTCCACAGACTGGTCCCTGCATAAGAGTTATCAACCTATTTTCAATGAAAATCTACTCAAGGACCAAGAGACCCCTCTCTATTCTTCACTTACAACCATCTTCACATTCAGTATTAGGTGACTCTGCAATGGCACCCCACTCCAGTACTCTTGCCTGGAAAATCCCATGGGCACATGGACCTGGTAGGCTGCAGTCCATGGGGTCGTGAAAAATTGGACACAACTGAGCGACTTCACTTTCACTTTTCACTTTCATACATTGGAGAAGGAAATGGCAACCCACTCCAGTGTTCTTGCCTGGAGAATACCAGGGATGGGGGAGCCTGGTGGGCTGCCCTCTATGGGGTCGCACAGAGTCGGACACGACTGAAGCGACTTAGCAGTAGCAGCAGCACACTCTGAATTCTTTTGTATCTACATCTTCACCCTTTTCATCACTCCGAATGTCACTTTACCCAAGGACTAATTACTTCATATGTATTTTAATCACTTGAAAAGTAAGTTTAAAACACAGATCATTATACTTCATTCTGAACCATTAAATCAATTTTTACAGTAAAACTTTATCATTTTGCCCAAAAAGTTCCTTAGAAAATGTTGATCTGGTGTAATCTGGTTTGGAAATTAGTGGACAATAGCAACAGCTTCCTGACTTTTATTCCTGATTTTACTTTTTAATTTCTGCAGCCAATTTCTATAGAAACATATATTTATTTTAAAAACTCTTACAGTGCCACTCCCATCTCTTATTTTCAGTGCATGTTTATTACCTGATGAATAGTGTTCAAAATCCTTCACATGACATTCAATTTATTACCCAGGTCCATCAAGCTTCTTTTCCCTGAATCTATAGCCATGTTTCAGACAGAATTTCCCTATTACATTCAAGTCTATGCTCAAACATTTATCACATATTTAGAATTTTTCATTTTTCTGAATGTGTTCACTGCTTCACATTTTTTGAATTGTATTTATTTTTATTCCAACCAAAGAGACCTCATTCATTTCAAAGATAATAACAAACTTAAGAGGGCATTCTGGTATGCATGCTTTATTTCAACTCTCTTCCACATATCTTCATGTTTTAAATTCCTTGTGACTTTAAAAAAAAATCATTTTCTCCATTTCATTTCAGGTAACAGTGAGGACATGGAAAAGGAAAATGCAACACTGCTGACAGAATTTATTCTCACAGGACTCATATATCAACCAGAATGGCAAATTCCCCTGTTCCTGCTGTTTTTGATGATATATCTTATCATGGGAAATCTTGGTTTGATTGCTCTCATCTGCAATGATCCTCACCTTCACATTCCCATGTACTTATTCCTTGGGAATCTGGCTTTTGTGGATGCCTGGATATCATCCACAGTGACGCCCCAGTTGCTGGTCAATTTCTTTGCAAAGGGCAAAATTATGTCTGTCACTGAATGCAAGATACAATTTTTTTCCTTTGCAGTCAGTGTAACCACAGAATGTTTTCTGCTGGCAACAATGGCATATGATCGCTATGTGGCCATATGCAAACCATTACTTTACCCAGTTATTATGACCAAAAGACTATGCATCCAGCTATTAATTTCATCATTTTCAGGTGGCCTTTTTCATGCCATACTTCATAATGCTTTCTTATTGAGATTGACCTTCTGTAATTCTAACATAATACATCACTTTTACTGTGACATTGTACCATTATTTAAGATTTCCTGTACTGATCCTTCCATTAATTTTCTGATGGTATTTATTTTCTCTGGGTCAATACAGGTGTTCACTATTCTTACTGTTCTTTTCTCTTATACACTTATTCTTCTTACAGTCTTAAAAAAGAAGTCTGGCATAAGGAAAGCCTTCTCTACCTGTGGAGCCCATCTCCTGTCTGTCTCTTTATACTATGGGCCTCTTCTCTTTATGTACGTGCGCCCTGGATCTGCACAAGCAGATGATCAAGATATGATGGACTCTCTGTTTTATATGCTCATAATCCCTCTGTTAAATCCAATCATCTACAGTTTGAGAAATAAGCAAGTCACAGATTCACTGGCAAAAATGTTAAAGAGAAATGCTTAGATCTCATATTAATATACTTCAGTCCAGTTCAGTCACTCAGTCGTGTCCGACTCTGCGACCCCATGAATCGCAGCATGCCAGGCTTCCCTGTCCATCACCAACTCCCAGAGTTCACCCAAACTCATGTCCATCGAGTTGGTAATGCCATCCAGCCATCTCATCCTCTGTCGTCCCCTTCTCCTCCTGCCCTCAATCCTTCCCAGCATCAGAGTCTTTTCCAGTGAGTCAACTCTTCGGATGAGGTGGCCAAAGTATTGGAGTTTCAGCTTTAGCATCAATCCTTCCAAAGAACACCCAAGACTGATCTCCTTTAGAATGGACTGGTTGGATCTCCTTGCAGTCCAAGGGACTCTCAAGAGTCTTCTCCAACACCACAGCTCAAAAGCATCAATTCTTCGGCGCTCAACTTTCTTCACAGTCCAACTCTCACATCCATACCTTAATATACTTACTCCTTTATTAAAAGTCAAAAATTTGTGTAGATTAGATGTTACTCTATATTGATTAATGCTCAAAGGTTTCACACTAATCATTGCCCTAGAGCTTTAATGATTTAAACTGAGAGTATTAATAAGCATCTTAAAATGTTTATATATTACTGAAACACATAGAAAAAATTTTTCATCAAGTATTTAAGTCATACTAGAATAATTTAAGAGGAAAACAAAATATTTTACACATATGTTCTCAGTGTAGTTTCACATACACATTAAATACCATAGTGGTGTATTCAACTCTGAAAAGAATTTGAATATAATGTTTTTAATAACAATAGAGCTGTGCAGCCTGAGAGTCATATCACATTTAACTTCACAGTGGAGGCAGGTTTGTATTTGAATGAACAGAGGCAAATATCAGGAATTCTGCTAGCCATCAAAATGTCTTCCATTCCGCTCTATTTGGGACATGGTGAATTTCACTTTTTGTAGGGTTTCAACTGTCATATCTCACAGAGAAACTAACAGAAATGGTAAGGACATTTAAAAATTTCAGAAAGGAGTTAAACAGGGAAACTTAGGCAAAACTGTATAAGAATGTTCTTCACCAAATTCTGTCCATGAATAACTAGTAGAGGGAAGATGCCTCTCAGTGTTTGATTCAAGATTCAAGATTCATGGTATCTTGAAAGGTCATGTCCAGTTGTATTTCTATGTAATAGGGTAATCTGAGAAGCTTTACTGAATCACAAAGCTAAGGGATGAAATTGTAGATTTAACTGGGATGGGCATAGAGAGGAAAAGGGAAGTGGAGGGATAAGAAGTAAATAGTCTCAACCTTCCTACAATTTTAAAATAATGAAACTGATCAGAAAAAAAGAAGAAATATGTATAGATTATTAGAATGTGTTGTTGAGAACAAGCTGCTTAAAATGCATAGTTTTGTTTTTGTTTAGTCACTAAGTCCAACTCTTTGTGATCCCATGGATCACAGCCCCCCAGGTCCCTCTATCCAAGGTATTTCCCAGGCAAGAATTACTGGAATGGGTTGCCATTTCTTTCTCCAGGGAATCTTCCAGACTCTTGGATCTAACCCACATCTCCTGCATTGGCAGGCAGATTCTTTACTATTTTGGGAAGCCCCAAAAAGCATATTGTTGTTGTTCAGTCACTCAGTCATGTCTGACTCTTTGTGACCCCATGGAATGCAGCATGCCAGGCTTCCCTGTCCTTCACTATCTCCCAGAGTTTGTTCAAACTCATGTCCACTAAGTCAGTGAGGCCATCCAACCATCTCATCCTTTGCCACCACCTTTTCTGCCCTCAATCTTTCCCAACATCAGGGTTTTTTTCAATGAGTTGGCTCTTTGCAGCAGTGGCCAAAGTACTGGAGCTTCACCTTCAGCATTAGTCATTCCAATGAATATTCAGTGTTGATTTCCTTTAGGATTGACCAGTTTGATCTCCTTGCTGTCCAAGGGACTTTCAAGAGTCTTCTCCAGCACCAAAGTTCAAAAGCATCAATTATTCATTGTTAGGCCTTCTTTATGCTCCAACTCTTACATCCATACATGACTACTGGGAAAACCATAGCTTTGACTATACAGATCCTTTGTTGGCAAAGTGACATCTCTGCCTTTTAGTTTTTAATACACTGTCTAGGATCATCATAGCTTTCCTTCCAAAGAGCAAGCATCTTTTAATTTCATAGCTGTAGTCACCATCCACAGTGATTGTGGAACCCAAGAAAATAAAATCTGCCATTATTTCCACTTTTTCCCCATGTATTTGCCATGAAGTCATTGGGCCAGATGCCATGGTCTTTGTTTTATGAATGTTGAATTTTAAGAGATTTTTCACTGTCCTCTTTCACTTTCATCAAGACTGCCAGAGTTCAAATAATGTGCCTGATAAAATATCGGTGTATTCAGTGGTGGCAAACATGAAAAAGAGCAAAACTTTGCATGTTTGGTCCCCCAAAAGTCCCTAAATGTTAGTTTTCATCACACTTATACTCTAAAAATAACAAATGATTCATCTTCAGGTCCAACCCTGACCTTCCAATCTTACCACTTATTCAATACACATTCTACTGAAACCACTGAGGCCCTCACCCTAAAACTATTGACATCTATCATTTACAATAATCTTATTACTTATCCTACATCCTGTTGAGTCTCTTCCCAAATTTTGCTCTCAGATGCTTTTTTATAAATAGAGCTCTGAGTAAATAATATTCCTCTTCAATAAGTTTTAATGGATTATCATCACTACCAGATTAAAAATTCTCCAGGCAAGAATACTGAAGTGGGTAGCCATTCTCTTCTCCAGGGGGTCTTCCTGACCCAGGGATCAAACCCAGGTCTCCTGCACTGTAGGCATATTCTTTACCATATGAGCCACCAAAGAAGCCCATGTATATGGTATACTTATCTAGAACTCTATTTATGCACATGGATATGTTTATTTATTTACAAATGTGTATAGATTATATACATATAGCATCTCTTCTTCCACAGTTCTCTTAATGGACACTATATTATATGCAAATGAATTACTGGAAGCCTTTGGACAAGCCTTCCTCACAGGCACATGGTTTTGTTACTACAGGGCTCTCCAGTGAGAATGCTCCCTCCAGGAACACCTGTCTTTATTTGCAATTTTAATGGTCCTTTCTTCAAGATCTGTCTTAAATGTTACAGCTTCCATGATGCATTGCCGATTACATCAAAGAGAATAAAAATACTCCCTCATTTGAAACATTTATTCTTTTAGGCCACAGATGACATTATGTAATTCTTATTTTTGGCCTACAAGCCTACAAGTTCAAATCTATATACCCAGAGGAAAAGCTTGGTTTTGTCCTAAAGGGAATCCTTGTATGTTATCTGGGAATTTTAGTTCTTCACTTCTTCCCGTTCTGGCAAAAACAAACAGTTATACAACTTGCTGACTATTGTATTCAAAGCAAATTTATTTAAACAACATTTTCCGGAACTTGGGAAATAAAGCCTTTAAAATGAATGGGTATGCAAGGACTTGCTCTGTGTGTTACTGTCATTCCAGTGCTGTTTTATTATTTTCTACTTAGAAATCCTAACTCTTTGAAAGGATCTCCACGATTTCTTACAAGATATGGGTAAGAGAAAACTGAATTCTATAAGATTTATTATTCATTTTATAAAATAGTCAAAATACTGTATAATTTATAATAATTTTAGATTGATTTNTAGTGATTTAGGACTACATGGAAAACAGCCTCTTTCAAATAAAAAAAATACCTAAGAACTGGAATTACTGGCACTGGTTATTTATATGACCTGAATTGGGCTCCAGCCTTGGGCTCAATTTTTTGCTAATAGAAGAAAGTGCTCTCATGTAAAACCCAGCAGGTTTTTAGAGAAGTTCTAATTACTGTAATAATAAATATAAATCAACTTCTAAATATTGAAAGAACTAGCCAGCAATACTAGTATATTTATAGACAGCCAAAGTGTCTAGGGTAAAATTTAAATTAAAATTCTCTGTCACACAAAGTCCCTAGGAAGATAAACTTGGAATTTTAAAGGAAAGAGTAAGAAAAGATTCCCAGTGTTGACAATACTTAATGAAAATCAGTCAAGACAAATATTTACCTGCAAACATTCCCCTTATTTCCTTTTCAGTGTTTATGTGATACTACCTCTGTCTTTACTAGCTTGTCTTTCCTACACTTATGTTTCCACATCTTTGCTATATTTTATCTATTCCTTGCTCTCCTTTTTTTTTTTCATCTACCCAAATTTGTCCTTTCCACTCCTCCTGTTAGTTTTCTCTTCTTGATGCCCTCCTCTCCCCTCTCAAAAATTACTTAAATGCTCTACAGGGGAAGAAAAAAAAAAAAAAACACTTTTGCCTATGGGCAATAGATAAATTCCAATTATTCTCCATTTTTTTTCTTACTCAAAAACACTCCCCTTATTCTGTATACCATGTTTCCCATTTATTTCTTACTATCCTCTGTCCTTGACACTATTACAAAATGGAAACCACTCTCAGTAAAAACACTAAAAACCTCTCATTTCATTTTTCAGGGATCTTTATTCACCCCTTGTTTACCAGAGCATTCATTTCTCTTTTTATGTCCACATAATTCAATTCTCCAGCTCCTCTTCTGCTTCTCTGATCACTCTCTTTAGAATATTGTTTTGGTCTCTCTCCTATCTCTCTTGGTTAGAGCCAGGGGACTTGTTGGGCTTCCCAGGGGCACTAGTGGTAAAGAACCCACCTGCCAATGCAGGAAACATAAGAGATGTGGGTTCAATCCCTGGGTAGGGAAGATCCCCTGGATGAGGGCATGGCAACCCACCCCAGGATTCTTGCCTGGAGAATCCCATGGACAGGGAGCCTGGTGGGCCACAGTCCATAGGGTCGCAAAGAGTCAGACACGACTGAAGTGACTTAGCACATGTGCACAGGGCACTTGTTTGCAACAGAAAGCTAGTTAGTTGAATGGAAGTTGACTATTATGTAGAAAGTCCAGGGAGATTGGAAGAATCAGCTAAAAATGGGCAGGAATAGAAGAAAGCAACACAGTGAGACAACAGCCAAAATCAAATCCCTACACTTGCTCAATAGGAGCTCTGCCACAGCTCACACAGACAATGTTGGTGCAGATTCAGGAACCATTTCCCAGGGTCTTGATATGGCTGCCTTGGCAACCAAAATTCTCTTTTCATCCTGTCCCTTTCTTTTCTCCATGTTACAAATTCAGTGTTGGTGCATTTGACTGGTCAAACCTACACCAAGTCCTCTTACTCAAGGAGTAAAAGGAATGGGAAAGAGTTCCTGGTTCTTTTGATTTCTAGAGTAAGAATGACATGTATTCACTTCGAAGCCTCTTTCACAAGATTTCCTCAAGTTTCATGCCACACCCTCCTTCTTTTTACCTTATACATACTTTCTAATGGTTAGGTTATCCATAAGTATGCCTTCAGCTACCCAAATACTTTCAAGTCATTGTTTATATTATGCTCTAACAAACATACTACTAAGCTATAGCATGTGGATAATCGGGGAATGCTCTCTATAACAAATGGCCAAAGCATCTGAGTTCTCAAATTCAATTTTGGTGACCATCTGCCCATCACCAAGTGTCCTCTCTCTCCTTCACTGGCCACTCCTTCCAAACCTAACATGTCACTGAGTCCTAGTGACTCTATATTCTGATTCATCTTGGTGTACTCTTTGCCTTTTTCATCAACCCTAATAACATATTACACTGCTACTGCTACTGCTAAGGCGCTTCAGTCGTGTCCAACTCTGTGCAACCCCATAGATGGCAGCCTACCAGGCTCCCCGTCCCTAGGATTCTCCAGGCAAGAACACTGGAGTGGGTTGCCATTTCCTTCTCCAGTGCACAAAAGTGAAAAGTGAAAGTGAAGTCACTCAGTCGTGTCCAACTCTTAGCGACCTCATGGACTGCAGCCTACCAGGCTCCTCCGTCCATGGGATTTGCCAGGCAAGAGTACTGGAGTGGGTTGCCATTGCCTTCTCCAAACATATTACACACTGACTAATAATTTCACATGCATTTGAATCAACTAGAGAGCACTGTGGAAATACAGATTATTAGACTTCATTCTTATTCCCACTGAATCAGTATCTACAATAATACCTCATAATCTATATTTTGTACAAAAATTTCCCCCAGACAATTCTGATGTGTATTCTGGTTTGGAAAACACCAGGAGTATCAGCTTTCTACTTATTGTTCCTAATTCTGCTTTCCCTTCTCTGCAGAGTATTTTTTTTTTTTTACATTACCAAACATTTAATTTAAAAAATATCTTGCCATGAATTTCCTAGTCCTAACACTTTTCAGTGCATACCTATTGCCCAAGAAATAAAGTTCAAGATCCTTCAAATGGCATTAAAATCACTCTAGAATTTAAACTTCTTTCCCCTAAACCCTCATCCAAGTCCCAGATGCAGAATGTTTCTAACACACACAAGTATCCTCACAAATTTAGCTCATTTTACAATGTCTTTCCTTTCTTCTAAGTCTTTTAATTCCTGCACATTTTTTGAACTGAAATACTTACATTTTCTATTATGCCAATTCCTCAAATTATTTTTCATTGTCATGATAGTAGTGAATAAAATTAAGGACATTCTGACAAGTGCATGGTTTTATTTCAACTACTTATTCCAATATTCTTTCTATATAATCTTAATGAATGTTCCTTTTACATTTACTGCATTTCATTTTAGGGGCTATCCAGTAACAACATGGATACTATAAATGCAACATCATTGACAGAATTTGTTCTCACAGGACTTGCATATCAACCAGATTGGCATATTCACCTGTTCCTAATGTTCCTGATAATATACCTCATCACCACTGTAGGAAATCTCGGACTAATTGCTCTCATCTATAATGACCCTCACCTTCACATCCCCATGTACTTATTCCTTGGGAGTTTAGCCTTTGTGGATGCTTGGATCTCATCCACTGTGACTCCCAAGATGCTTGTCAACTTCCTGGCCAAGAGGAAGATGATCTCTCTATCTGAATGCATAACACAGCTGTTTTCCTTTGCATTCAGCGCAACCACAGAATGTTTTCTCTTGGCAACAATGGCGTTTGATCGGTATGTGGCCATATGCAAACCATTACTTTATTCAGTGATTATGACCAATAGATTATGCATCCGACTATCAGTCTTATCTTTTGTAGGTGGCCTTATTCATTCCATAATTCATATCTGTTTTTTATTCAGATTAACCTTCTGTAAGTCTAACATAATACACCACTTTTATTGTGACATCATGCCATTATTTAAGATTTCTTGTACCGACCCTTCAATCAATGTTCTGATGGTATTTATTTTCTCAGGGTCAATACAAGTGTTCACCATTCTTACTGTTCTTGTCTCTTATATACTTGTTCTCTTTACAATCTTAAAAAATAAATCCATACAAGGCATAAGGAAGGCCTTCTCCACCTGTGGAGCCCACCTCCTATCTGTCTCTTTATATTATGGGCCTCTTCTCTTCAGGTATGTACACCCTGGTTCTGCACAAACAGATGCTCAAGATATGATGGACTCTCTATTTTACACTGTTATAATCCCTTTGTTAAATCCAATCATCTATAGCCTGAGAAATAAGAAAGTCATAGACTCATTGACAAAAGTGTTAAAGAGAAATGTTTAGATTTGATAATGTTATGTGTAGTCTTTTTATTATTATTATTATTATTATTATTATTATTAAAATCATCACATGGTTGTAAAGATTAGACGTGTCTCTGTTTTGGTTAGTATTCCAAGCTTCTTTTGTTTATAACTGCCTTTGTTTTTTAAGGTGTTAGGACTTAAAGTGTTAGCACTAGTATACTCCTTAAAATATTTGTATATGTTGTTCAAAAATACAAAGAACTTCAAACAAGTATTTATGTCATGCTACAATTGAAGCAGAATAAAAGTTAAAACACTTTAATCCTTAAATGTTCTTCAGTATAGCTTTATAAAGTCATTAAGCACTGAAGTAGTATAGTTCCTCTGAACAGCATTATGTTGATTTAGATAGGAACACAGCTGTGTAGCCTGTAGACTCATATCTCATTTAACTCCATAGTGGAGGCAAGTTTGTGTTTGAACAGATGCAAATCCCAGGAATTCTGCTGCCATCCAAAGGTCTTCCATCCACTCTGTTTGGGACATGATGCATTTCATTTCTTGTGGAGATTCAATACTCATATCGCAGAGAGAAACGGAAATTGGGAAAGCAATGAAGAAAGAATGAGAATGAAACTAAAACAGTGAAGGTCAAACCAAATTGTAAAAGGATGCCCCCTTAGCTTAGTGTACTTTTTTAAATAATGAGGATGGTTCTCTCTCATTGTATATATTTCCTTGACAGGTAATTCCAGCTGTGTGTGTATGTTATGGGATAACCTTAAAAGTTCAGTAATTCAGAAAGCTAGGAGATGAAATTTCAGAATAATTGCGATGACATAGAAAAGAAAAGTGATGTAATAGAAAGGAAATGGTCAATCTTGCTAGATTTTTAAAAAATGAAGTTACTAGGAAGATAAAGAAATTATTAATATGTAAAACATCTCTAACACCGGTCAGAATGGCTGCTATCAAAAAATCTACAAACAATAAATGCTGGAGAGGATGCAGAGAAAAAGGAACCCTCTTACACTGTAGGTGGGAATGCAAACTAGTACAGCCACTATGGAAAACAGTGTAGAGATTCCTTAAAAAACTGGAAATAGAACTGCCATAAGACACAGCAATCCCACTGCTGGGCAAACACACCAAGGAAAGCAGAATTGAAAGAGACATGTGTACCCCAATGTTCATCACAGCACTGTTTATAATAGCCAGGAAATGGAAGCAACCTAGATGTCCATTGGCAGATGAATGGATAAGAAAGCTGTGGTACATATACACAATGGAATATTACTCTGCTGTGAAAAAGAATGCATTTGAACGAGTTCTAATGAGACGGATGAAACTGGAGCATATTATACAGAGTGAAGTAATTCAGAAAGAAAAACACCAATACAGTATAATAATGCATATATATTGAATTTAGAAAGATGGTTGCAGCAGGAAATGGCAACCCACTCCAGTACTCTTGCCTGGAAAATCCCATGGACAGAGGAGCCTGGTAGGCTACAGTCCATGGGGTCGCGAAGAGTCGGACATGACTGAGAGACTTCACTATCACTTTTCACCTTCATGCATTGGAGAAACAAATGGCACCCACTCCAGGGTTCTTGCCTGGAGAATCCGAGGGATGGAGGAGCCTTGTGAGCTGCCATCTATGGGGTTGCACAGACTCAGACACGACTGAAGCAAATTAGCAGCAGCAGCAGCAAGATGGTAACGATGACCCTATATCCAAGACAGCAAAAGACTCAGATGTAAATAACAGTCTTTTGGACTCTGTGGGAGAAGGCAAGGGTGAGATGATTTGAGAGGGTAGCGTTGAAACGTAAAAAAAAAAAAAAAAATCTAGAACGTGTTGTTTACATGATGGCTTCAGATGCATATACAGTTCAGTTAGGTCCTTCAGTCATGTCCGACTCTTTTCGACCCTATGAATCACACCATGTAAAGCCTCCCTATCCATCACCAACTCCTAGAGTTCATTCAAACTCATGTCCATAGAGTCGGTGATACCATCCACCCATCTCATCCTCTGTCGTCCCCTTCTCCTCCTGCCCCCAATCCTTCCCAGCCTCAGGGCCTTTTCCAATGAGTCAACTCTTCGCATGAGGTGGCCAAAGTACTGGAGTTTCAGCTTTGGCATCAGTCCTTCCATTGAACACCCAGGACTGATCTCCTTTAGGATGGACTGGCTGGATCTCCTTGCAGTCCAAGGGCCTCTCAAAAGTATTCTCCAACACCACAGTTGAAAAGCATTAATTCTTCGGCACTCAAGTTTGTTCACAGTCCAACTCTCACATCCATACATGACCACTGGAAAAACCATAGCCTTGACGAGACGGACCTTTGTTGGCAAAGTAATATCTCTGCTTTTTATTATGCTCTCTAGGTTGGTCATAACTTTCCTTCCAAGGAGTAAGCGTCTTTTAATTTCCTGAATGCAGTCACCATCTGCAGTGATTTTGGAGCCCCAAAATAAAGTCTGACCCTGTTTCCACTGTTTCCACATCTATTTCCCATGAAGTGATGGGACCAGATGCCATGATCTTTGTTTTCTGAATGTTGAGCTTTAAGCCAACATTTTCACTCTCCTCGTTCACTTTCATCAAGAGGCTTTTTAGTTCTTCTTCACTTTCTGCCATAAGGGTGGTGTCATCTGCATATCTGAGGTTATTGATATTTCTCCCAGCAATCTTGATTCCAGCTTGTGGTTCTTCCACCCCAGCATTTCTCATGATGTACTCTGCATAGAAGTTAAATAAGCAGGGTGACAATAGACAGCCTTGACATACTCCTTTTCCTATTTGGAACCAGTCTGTTGTTCCATGTCCAGTCCTAACTGTTGCTTCCTGACCTGAATACAGGTTTCTCAAAAGGCAGGTCAGGTGGTCTGCTATTCCCATCTCTTTCGGAAATTTCCAGTTTTTTGTGATCCATACAGTCAAAGGCTTTGGCATAGTCAATAAAGCAGAAATAGATGTTTTTCTGGAACTCTGGTGCTCTTTTGGTGATCCAGTGTATGTTGGCAAACTGATCTCTGTTTCCTCTCCTTTTTCTAAAACCAGCTTGAACATCAGGAAGTTCATGGTTCATGTATTGCTGAAGTCTGGCTTGGAGAATTTTGAGCATTACTTTACTAACGGGTGAGATGAGTGCAATTGTGTGGTAGTTTGAGCATTCTTTGGCATTGCTTTTCTTTGGGATTGGAATGAAAACTGACCTTTTCCAGTCCTGTGGCCACTGCTGGGTTTTCCAAATTTGCTGGCATATTGAGTGCAGCACTTTACAGCATCATCTTTCAGGATTTGAAATAGCTCAACTGGAATTCCATCACCTCCACTAGCTTTGTTCATAGTGACGCTTTCTAAGGCCCACTTGACTTCAGATTCCAGGATGTCTGGCTCTAGGTGAGTGATCACACCATATGATTATCTGGGTCATGAATCTCTTTTTTGTGCAATCCTTCTGTGTATTCTTGCCACCTCTTCTTAATATCTTCTGCTTCTGTTAGGTCCATATCGTTTCTGTCCTTTATTGAGCCCACTTTGCATTAAATGTTCCCTTGTTGTCTCTAATTTTCTTGAAGAGATCTCTAGTCTTTCCCATCCTGTTGTTTTCCTCTATGTCTTTGCATTGATCCCTGAGGAAGGTTTTCTTATCTCTCCTTGCTATTCTTTGGAACTCTGCATTCAGCTGCTTATATTTTTCCTTTTCTCCTTTGCTTTTCTCTTCTCTTTTCACAGCTAATTGTAAGGCCTCCTCAGACAGCCATTTTGCTTTTTAGCATGTCTTTTCGATGGGGATGGTCTTGATCCCTGTCTCCTGTACAATGTCATGATCCTCCGTCCATAATTCATCAGACACTCTGTCTATCAGATCTAGTCCCTTAAATCTATTTCTCACTTCCACTGTATAGTCATGACTTCAGTGTTAACCATCTGGCGATGTCCATGTGTAGGGTCTTCTCTTATATTGTTGGGAGAGGGTGTTTCCCATGACCAGTGCATTCTCTTGGCAAAGCTCTATTACCCTTTACCCTGCTTCATTCCATACTCTAAGGCCAAATTTGCCTGTTACTCCAGGTGTTTCTTGACTTCCTACTTTTACATTCCAGTCCCCTATAATGAAAAGGACATCTTTTTGGGGGTGTTAGTTCTAAAAGGTCTTGTAGGTCTTCATAGAACCATTCAACTTCAGCTTCTTCAGCATTACTGATTGGGGCATAGGCTTGGATTACCATGATATTGAATGGTTTGCCTTGGAAATGAACAGAGATCATTCTGTTGTTTTTGAGATTGCATCCAAGTATTGCATTTCAGCCTCTTTTGTTGACCATGATGGCTACTACTCCATTTCCTCTGAGGGATTCCTGCCCGCAGTAGTAGATATAATGGTCATCTGAGTTAAATTCACTCATTCCAGTCCATTTTAGTTCACTGATTCCTAGAATGTCTATGCTCACTCTTGCCATCTCCTGTTTGACTACTTCCAATTTGCCTTGATTTTGGACCTGACATTCCAGGTTCCTATGCAATACTGCTATCTACAGCACTGGACCTTGCTTCCATCACCAGTCACATCCACAGCTGGGTATTGTATTTGATTTGGCTCCATCCCTTCATTCTTTCTGGAGTTATTTTTCCACTGATCTCCAGTAGCATATTGGGCACTGGGCACTACTGACCTGGGGAGTTCCTCTTTCAGTATCCTATCATTTTGCCTTTTCATACTGTGCGTGGGGTTCTCAAGGCAAGAATACTGAAGTGGTTTGCCATTCCCTTCTCCAGTGGACCACATTGTGTCAGACCTCTCCACCATGACCCTCCCATCCAGATGCATATTACCAAGTTCAAATAATGTTAAGATTGTATGGTATCATAGTGCCTAGTGGATGGCTTGGGAAGATATGAAAATGAGTAATATTTTGGATGTTTTGTGACCTCAAAGTACTTAGATATCAGCTTTCATCTCACTTTAAGCTCTAGATAAAATGAGTAATCCATCTTCATGTCTCTTGCCTTTTCTTCCTCAACACTGAAATTCTACACACTTTACTATTAACACTACTGTGGTCTTCACCCTAAAAATTATCCAACTTTGAGTATTTACTTTCCTCCTATATCCTAAAGATACTCATGAGTCCTAACCATACCTGACAGTTTATTCTTTATAAATAGAACAATAATTAAATCATATTCCATTTTGATAACTCTTAATGGATAGATGTGCTAATAGATTATTTGCAAATATGTATGTATGTATGTGTATGTATGTATACACATATTTTTCTGTGTATATACACATACATCTGATTATTTGTTCATAGGTATGTCCAGATTACATGATATATATAAGTATATATCTATATAGGAGAAAAGGAAAGATATATGCACTTGAATGCAGAGTTCCAAAGAATAGCAAGGAGAGATAAGAAAGCCTTCCGCAGTGATCAATGCAAAGAAATAGAGGAAAACAATAGAATGGGGAAAACTATAGATCTCATCAAGAAAATTAGCGATACCAAGGGAACATTTCATGTAAACATGGGCTCGATAAGGACAGAAAAGGTAGGGACCTAACAGAAGCACAAGATATTAAGAAGAGTTGGCAAGAATACACAGAACTGTACAAAATGATCTTCATGACCAAGATAATCACAATGGTGTGATCACTCACCTAGAGCCAGATATCCTGGAATGTGAAGTTAAGTGGTCCTTAGACAGGATCACTACGAACAAAGCTAGTGGAGGTGATAGAATTCCAGTTGTGCTATTTCAAATCCTAAAAGGAGATGCTGTGAAAGTGCTGCACTCAATATGCCTGAAAATTTGGAAAACTCAGCAGTGGGGACTGGAAAAGGTCAGTTTTCATTCCAATCCCAAAGAAAGGCAATGCCAAAGTAAGCTCAAACTACCACACAACTACACTCATCTCATACTCTAGTAAAGTGATGCTTAAAATTCTCCAAGCCAGGCTTCAGCAATACGTGAACCATGAACTTCCTGATGTTCAAGCTCGTTTTAGAAAAGACAGAGGAACCAGAGATCAAATTGCCAATATCCGCTGGATCATTGAAAAAGCAAGAGAGTTCCAGAAAAACATCTATTTCTGCTTTATTGACTATGCCGAAGCCTTTGACTGTGTGGATCACAATAAACTGTGGAAAATTCTGAAAGAGATGGGAATACCAAACCACCTGACCTGCCTTTTGAGAAACCTGTATGCAGGTCAGGAAGCAACAGTTAGAACTGGACATGGAACAACAGACTGGTTCCACACAGGAAAAGGAGTATGTCAAGGCTGTCTATTGTCACCCTGCTTATTTAACTTCTATGCAGAGTACATCATGAGAAANCGACATAGGGTGGGATGGTTAGATGTCATCACCCACTCAATGGACATGGCTTTGGGTGGACTCTGGGAGCTGATGATGGACAGGGAAGCCTGGCGTGCTACAGTTCATGGGGTCGCAAAGACTCAAACATGACTGCAACTGAAATGAACTGATATATCTACATCTATGTTTATACTCATACAGCCCTATAGCTTACCCTCTCCCTCCTTGTCTCCATCTTTGTTTCTCCCACTATCACCATCACCCTGATTTGTTCTCCATGGTATTATAAGGTCCTTTCAAACAATATGTTGATTTAATTCTGAAGTCACTGACAACACAGTTTTTATAATAAGCCCTGTGTTATACCCAAAATGAGTTGTAGAAAACTTCCTGAACACCTTTTAGTCTCTCAAGTACTTGCTTTTGCTAATAAAAGTCTCTCCACAGAAAATCTCCCCACTATCAACAACTAACCCCATCTTTATTTACAACTGAAATGGTGGTCTTTCTTTCAGATCTTTCTCAAATGTTATAGCTCCCATGATGCACTTCTAGATTATCTTGAAGAGATTAGTAATGCTTTCTCATTTGAAACTTTTAGCAGTTTATTTATCCTTTTTTGTAGCATCAAAATATATATTCTGGTGTCTTGAATTCAAGGACTCTCTTAATTCATTCTGAGGTTAGTTCAGCTAAACAGTAGAAGAGGAAATCTGTTTTATACAAGCATGAACCTCCTTTGAGATACTAAACTTGAGTAAATGCTTCCATTTTATATTTTGTACAAAAGAATATTGCATAATAATATGTATCAAAATAATCAAAAGGAAAAACTTTTCTGTATGTTTAATATACCCAAATAAATTTCATGATAATAAAAGCACATTTAATCGATATTTCATTTCAATCACTATATAAGGAATATCCCATAAATAAGTTTTTCTTTACCTTGAAGACATTGCTGGCTCTCATTATTTCTCTTAAGATTGTTACTCTGATTTCTGTTGTACTACTTAAAAAAATTTTTTTATTGTCGTAAAAATCACATAATATAAAATATTCTGTCTAAACCATACTTAACTATAAAGTTCAGTGGCACCAAGTACATTCCTATTGTTGTGCAAATCTCCCCATGGTCCATCTCCTGAGTTTTTCCTAATCTGGAACTTTGTTACCATTAAACACTAACTTCCCAGTGCCCCTCCCCAACCCCCACCCTCCAGTCCCTGGCATCTACCAAGGTACTTTCTGACTTTATGAATTTGACTGTTCTAGATACCTCATATAACTGGGGTCAAACAGTATTTGTCTGCACCCAATGTATACTGGGAGACACTTTTAAGGTTAACTTAATATATCTCCTACGTACAGCTAGAAAAATATTACAACTAAACCTATTTGCAAAGCAGAAATAGAGACACAGACATAGAGAACAAATGTGTATACACCAAGAGGGGAAAGGAGGGGTAGGACAAATTGGGAGTTGGGGACTGACATATACTATGTGTAAAACAGGTAACTAATGAGAACATACTATATAGTACAGGGGAAAAATGATGGTACAATCTGTTGTACTGCTTTTGATTATAATAAAGAAACACTTAGGTAAGATTTATTACAATAATACACATCTCAGTAAACTGGTCAGAAAATTCACAAATAAGTTATGTAACTGAAAAATGAAAAATGTCCTAATTCTGGAAGCCACAATAAACTCTGAGTTATATTCTATGACACTGTCAACTATAAGAGAACTAAGATACAAATGATTTCTTAAAAACAACACAACAAAAACAACAAATGATCACTGACTTCTCATCAGAAACAACAGAGCTCAAAAGACAGTAAAACAACATCTTTAAAGTGATAAAAATAAAATATGTCAACTGCGAGCTCTATATCTGGTAAAAATAAATTTTAAGAATAAAAGTACAGTAAAGACATTTTTATACAATAAAGACTAAGCAAATCTATCATTAATATCACTGTGAAAAAGGTATTTCTTAAGAATGAAGGGAAATAAGTTCAGATGGAAACTTGGATCTTCGGGGAGAAATTTAGAACTCTGAAAATAATAATTCTTTAGATAAATAGAAAAGATTTTTTTCTATTAATTTCTTTAAAATTCATTTGGATATTTACAGCAAAAATTATGACTTATATTGGGGCTATAAAATATGACAACTTTGCCTTACAGGTCAGGTAGTCTATAAATAGATCTATACAACTGTACATTGTTCAATTTCATGTGAATGGTACAATATTACCTGTAAGCAAACTTTGAAATGAGCTAAGAATGTATATTGTAATCCTGAGAGCAGACACACACACAAGTAGAGACCTATAGAAAAAACAGATGTTACAAACAAAGCAAATAGTAAAATGTTATACATAATCCAGTCTCGTCAATAATTATATTAAAGATAAATGGAGACAAAGTACTCCTATTAAATGACAAATTCTTTCAACATATGTTCCAAAAGCATGAGAGTATTCTGGAAAGATGAAAAGAGCACCAGAAATCTCTCTCCCTTCCTAAGCAAAAATTCCACTGGCATTATCTGTATAACAGAAATAATGTGGAACTCTAGAGTCTACTGAAGAATTGTAACAGCAAGGGAAGGTTTAGCAGTAAATTGTGGTTAATTTTGGTCAATTTCAGCTCTAAGCACAGCTGCCCATCAACTACTCTATACCCCACGCCATACAGCTGTGTGTGTGTTCCTAGAACAGCTGGCACATGTGTTGTAGGAGTGGAACAGAATCCTCCATCCAAATATGGGAGATTTGTGCAGTGATTGCAGATGATGAATTCTGATCACAGAGATGTTAAAAAAAAGAAGAAATGGCCATTTTTGTTGTGCCTCCCACCATTTTTGCAAGCCCCTTTCCCTCTGACAGAAGTGACTACCAGGGAATTTAAGCAGTTGGCACACTTTTCTCCTTTTTAATTTTTTTATTTTTCCCTTTTTGGATCAAAATACCAAAGACTACTACATCCAAAAGCAACCACATGGATGAGAAAAATTAGAAAGTTACCATATGTGTCCAGGAAAAGACATAGAAAAAGAAACCTGAAACAACCTTAAATGTACACCTCAGACTGATCATGAGCAAAAAGGTGGCCTACAGTTAAAAAACAATAACAAAAACAAAACCCCCCAAATCATAAACTGCAAAACCTAGAAAACGGGAAAATTTAATTTCCAAATTTACCATATTATTAGATTCAAATATCCAGCTTTTGGTGGTCGTGGTCGGGGGTGGGGGGAGATTCCCTAATGGCTCAGTGGGTAAGAGAATCTGCCTACAAGGCAGGAGATACAGGAGACATGGATTCAATCCCTGAGTCAGGAAGATCCCCTGGAGGAGGAAATGGCAGCCCACTCCAGAATTCTTGCCTGAAAAATCCCATGGACAGAAGAGTCTGGTGAGCTACAGTCCATAGGGTCACAAAGAGTCAGATGTGACTAAGCATAGCACATATTCATCCAATTGTTAACAAAGAATCTCAAGGCATACCAAAAAGTAAGGAAAGCGACCCATTCAAAGAAAAAAACACGCCCCTCCCAAAAAACACAGAAACTGTCCCTGAAAAAGGCCTCATGGCAGATATACTAGATAAGAACCTTAAAATAGTTGTCTTAAAGATGCTTAAAGAACTATAGGAAGATGTAGAAAAAGGAAAGAAGCTGATGTATAAGCAAAAAAGAACTATTAATAAAAATAAACCTAAAAAGAAATAAAAAATAAATTCTGGAACTGAAAAATAAATACTTAAAATGAAAATTCGCTAAAGAAATTTAAGGCATATTTGAATAGCCAGAAGAAACAATCAGTGAACTTGAAAATCAGTTCAGTTAAGTTAAACAAGCAGGGTGACAATACACAGCCTTGATGTACTCCTTTTCCTATTTGGAACCAGTCTGTTGTTCCATGTCCAGTTCTAACTGTTGCTTCCTGACCTGCATACACATATCTCAAGAAGCAGGTCAGGTGGTCCAGTATTCCTATCTCTTTAAGAATTTTCCACAGTTTGTTGTGATCCACACAGTCAAAGGCTTTGGCATAGTCAATAAAGCAGAAGTAAAAGTTTTTCTGGAACTCTCTTGCTTTCTCAATAATCTAACAGATGTTGGCAATTTGATCTCTGGTTCCTCTGCCTTTTCTAAAACCAAGTTAAACATCTGGAAGTTCATGGTTCATGTACTGTTGAAGCCTGGCTTGGAGAATATTGAGCATTACTTTCTTAGCATGTGAGATGAGTTCAATCGTAAAGTAGTTTTTTAGAAATTTATTTTTTCACAGTCCAACTGGAAATCAGAGGACATGGTACCATTGTGGTAAGGTTCTGGTGACAGCCTACTTTACTGATCTGCAGATAGCTGACTTTTCAGTGTATCTTCACATGATAGAGAGCAGAGAGAGGAAAGAAACTCTCTCCTGTTCTTCTTTTAAGAGCATTAATTTCATTCATGAGAGCTCCACTTTCATGACTTATCTCTCAGAGGCCCTATCTCCTAATACATATTGGGGGTTAAGATTTTATCGTATGCATTTTAGGGGAACATAAATATTCAATTCATAACATTGGGGACCCTATGACCATATGTTATGAACAGTCAGTCCATAACAGGGGGTCCCTGACCCCCAAAATTGATGTCCTTTTCACTTACAAAATACATTTATTCCACCCCACAACTCGAAAAGTCTTAACTCTTTCCAGTATCAAATCTAAAATGTAAAGTCCAAAGTCTCATCTAAGCATCCTCCAAATTAGATATGAATGAATCAAGGTACATTTTAAGGTATGAATTATACTTGAGTACATACTCAGATTCAAGGTATGAGTTATCCTTAGGTGAAATATATCTCCAGTTGTGCTCCTATAAAAACCAAATCAGTACAATGGTGGGACATGCATAGGATAAACATTCCCATTCAAAAAGTGAGAATTAGAGAAGAAAGAAGTGATGATATGTCATAAGCAAGCCCAAAATCTATTGAGGCAAACTTCATGAGTTTTCAAAGCTTGAGACAAATCCTCTTTGGCTTTATGTTTTTCTCTTATATAAGAAAAATAAATCTTTTTTTAAAATTTTTATTTTAACTTTAGTTTACTTTACAATACTGTATTGGTTTTGCCACACATTGACATGAATCCACCACGAGTGTACATGCTGCCTTATGACCCAGCAATCCCACTGCTGGGCATACACACAGAAGAAACCAGAATTGAAAGAGACACATGTACCCCAATGTTCATCGCAGCACTGTTTATAATAGCCAGAACATGGAAACAACCTAGATGTCCATCAGCAGATGAATGGATAAGAAAGCAGTGGTACATATACACAATGGAGTATTACTCAGCCATTAAAAAGAATACATTTGAATCAGTTCTAAGGAGATGGATGGAACTGGAGCCAATTATACAGAGTGAAGTAAGCCAGAAAGAAAAACACCAAAACAGTATACTAACGCATATATATGGCATTTAGAAAGATGGTGATGATGACCCTGTATG
>SJYQ01004907.1:426471-437090 GCA_006410935.1 Redunca redunca
ATATATATATATATATATATATATACACACATATATACATATATATATATTCATATACAATATCTATTTTCCTCTCTCTGGCTTACTTCACTCTGTATAACAGGCTCTTGGTCATCCAGCTCACCAAAACTGACTCAAATTTGTTCCTTTTCATGGCTAAGTAATATTCCATTGGCTTCCCAGGTGGCTCGGTGGTAAAGAAATCCACCTGACAAAGCAAGAGATGCAAATTCATCCCATGGTTGGGAGGATCCATTAGAGAAGGAAATGGGAAACTGCACTAGTATCCTTGCCTGGGAAATCCCATGGACAGAGGAGCTTAGTGGGCTCAAGACCATGGGTCACAAAGAGTCAGGTACAACTTAATGACTAAGCATGCAATAGTACATTGTAATGATATAGTATCATTAACTACATTTATCATGCTGTAAATTACATTCATGACATTCATTTTATAACTAGAAATTGTAACTTTTAAGAATAATTTTATTTATTTTATCCTCTGCTGGCTGGGTATTCTGTGTGAACTTTCTCTAGCTGTGGCCAATCTTCATTGCAGTGCAAGAGCTTCTCGTTACAGTGGCTTCTCTTGTTGCAAAGCACCAGCTTTAGGATGTGAGGGCTTCAGTAGCTGAGGCATGTGGACTCAATAATTGTGGCTACAGAGCACAGGCTCAATACTTGTGGTGCCTAGGCTTAGTTACTCCACAGCATGTGGGATCTTCCTGGACCAGGGATTGAACCCATGTCTCCTGCAATGGCAGGCAGATTCCTTACCACTGAGCCACCAGGGAAGCCCTAGAAATATTAACTTTTGACCTCCTTTACCCATTTTGCCCACATTCTATCCCAGACAAGCACTAATATGTTCTCTATATCAATAAGTTTGGAGGCTTTTCAGGGCAGGAAGGGAGGCTGTTTGGTTTTTCACTTGGTTTTTGGCTTCCCAGGTAGCCCTAGTGATAAATTCACTTGCCAAAGCAGGAAATGCAAGAGATGTGGGTTTGATCCCCATGTTGGGAAGATCACCTGGAGTAGGAAATGGCAACCCACTCCAGTATTCTTGCCTAGAAAACTCTATGGACAGTGGAACCTGGTGGGCTACAGGCCATGGAGTTGCAAAGAGTCAGATATGCTGAGCACACATCACAATACATCAATGAGCTTGGGGGCTTTGGGAGTGGGGAGGTTGTTTGGTTTTTTGCTTGCTTTTAGATTTAATATATAAGTGAAATCATACAGTTTTTATATTTTTCTGTATAATTTATTTTAGTTAGCATAATGTTCTCAAAGTCCATGCATGTTATTGCAAATGGCAGGATTTCTTTCATTTTTAGGCTGAATAATATTCTATTGTGTGTATGTTTGTGAAAGAGACTCTGTCTATTTATACATACATAATATATATAACACTTTCTTTATCCATTCATCCATCAATAGACACTTGGGTTTTTCCATGTCTTGACTATTGTAAGTAATGCTGCAGTGAACATGGGCTGCAGCTGTCTCTTAGAGATAGTGATTTCATTTCCTTTGGATATATCACCAGAAACAGGACTGTTGGATCATATGGTAGAGCTTCTTAAAAGATTTTTAATGAGCCTCTATACTGTTTTCCATAGTGACTATACAAATTTACATTCCTACCAAAGTGTAAAAGAGTGCCCTTTTCTCCACATCCTCATCAACATTTGTTATTTCCTGTCTTTTTGATACAGCCATCCTGCCAAGTGTGTGGTGATAGCTCTTCGTGATTTTGATTTGCATTTCCCTGATGCTTACTCCTTGGAAGAAAAGTTATGACCAACCTAGATAGCATATTTAAAAGCAGAGACATTACTTTGCCGACTAAGGTCTGTCTAGTCAAGGCTATAGTTTTTCCATTAGTCATGTACGGATGTGAGAGTTGGACTGTGAAGAAGGCTGAGCGCCAAAGAATTGATGTTTTTGAACTGTGGTGTTGGAGAAGACTCTTGAGAGTCCCTTGGACTGCAAGGAGATCCAATCAGTCCATTCTGAAGTAGATCAGCCCTGGGATTTCTTTGGAAGGAATGATGCTAAAGCTAAACTTCAGTACTTTGGCCACCTCATGCGAAGAGTTGACTCACTGGAAAAGACTATGATGCTGGGAGGGATTGGGGGCGGGAGGAGAAGGGGATGACAGAGGATGAGATGGCTGGATGGCATCACTGACTCGATGGACGTGAGTCTGAGTGAACTCCGGGAGTTGGTGATGGACAGAGAGGCCTGGAGTGCTGCGATTCATGGGGTCACAAAGAGTCGAACACGACTGAGTGACTGAACTGAGCTGAACTGATGATTAGTGACATTAAGGACTTTTACATGTAGTTGCTGCCCATTTCTATATCTCCTTTTAAAGTGTGTCTTTTCAGGCCCCTTGCCCATTTTTAAATCAGATTATTTATACTTTTCCTATTGAGTTGTAGTAGTTCCTTACATTCCTTTTGGATATTAACTTCGTTAGATATATGGTTCTCAGGTACTTTATCCCATTCCATAGGTTGCCTTTCATTTTATTGCTTGTTTGGCTATGCAGAATTTTTTTAGTTTGATGTAGTCCTACTTATTTATTTTTGCTTTTGTTGCCTCTGCTTTTGATGTCATATCCAAAAAAAATTACTGCCAAAATCAGTATTAAGAATCTTTGTTCCTATTTAGTCTAGAAGTTGTAAAGTTTTATGTCTTACATTTAAGTATTTAATGATTTGGAGTTAATCTTTATGAATGGTATAAGATTTGTTATTGTTATTCAGTCGCTCAGTCAGGTCTGACTCTTTGTGATCCCATCATCTGCAGCACGCTAGCCTTGCCTGTCCTTCACTATTACATGGAGCTTGCTCAAACTCATGTGCGTTGAATCAGTGATGTCATCCAACCATTTCATCCTCTGTTGTTCCCTTCTCCTTCTGCCTTCAATTTTTCCCAGCATCAGGGTCTTTTCCAGTTGAGTCAGCTCTTTGCATCAGGTTGCCAAAATATTGGAGTTTCACCTTCAGCATCAGTCCTTCCAACGAATATTCAGGGTTGATTTTCTTTAGGATTGACTGGTTGAGTCTCCTTGCAGTCCAAAGGACTCTCAAGAATCTCCTACAGCACCACAGTTCGAAGGCATATTTCTTCAGTGCTCAGCCTTTCTAACTGTCCAGCTCTCACATCCATACATGACTACTGGAAAAACCATAGCTTTGACTATACAGACCTTTGCTGGCAAAGTAATGTCTCTGCTTTTTAATATGCTGTCTATGTGTGTCATAGTTTTTCTTCCAAGGAGCAAGAGTCTTTTAATTTCATGATTAATTTCATGATTTAATTTCATGTGTGCAGTCACCATCCACAGTGATTCTGGAGCCAAAGAAAATAAAGTCTGATATTATCTCTTTAAGAATTTTTCCAAAGTTTATTGTGATCCACACAGTCAAATACTTCAGTGCAGTTAATGAAGCAGATGTTTTTCTGCTTTTTCTATGCTCCAATGGATGTTTGCAATTTGATCTCTCATTCCTATGCCTTTCCGAAATCCACCTCATACATTGAGAATTTCTCGGTTCACATACTGCTGAAGCCTAGCTTGTAGGATTTGGGGCATTACCTTGGTAGCATGTGAAATGCGTGCAATTGTGCAGTAGTTTGATCATTCTTTAGCATTGCCCTTCTTTGGGATTAGAATGAAAACTGACCTTTAATTTTATTCCTCCACATGTGAATATCCAGTTTTCCCAACACCATTTATTGAGGAGACTAACTTTTCCCCTTTGAACATTCTTGACTCCCTTGTCAAATATTCATTGACATATGTAGGTTTATATCTGGGCTCTCAACTATGCTCCCTTGATCTCTGTATCTGCTTTTATGCCAATACCATACTGTTTCACTTCTATAGCTTAGTAGTATAATATAAATTATTAAATGTGATGTCTTCAGCTTTATTCTTTTTCTAAACATTGCCTGAGCTATTCAGAGCCTTTTGTAGTTTCATATGAATTTTGGGATTGCTTTCTGTATGTTAAAAAATGCTGTTGATGTTGAAATTGTGACAGGAACTACATTGACTATAGAGATGGCTTTAGACAGTATGGACATTTTAATAATATTAAATATTCCAAATTATAAACACAAGAACTTTCACTTTACTGATTAAATTACTCCTAAGTGTTTTTGATGCTATTATAAATGGAATTATTTTTTAGAATTTTCCTTGTTAGTATATAGAAACAGAACCAATTTTGCATGTTGATTTTTCATTGTGCAACTTTACTGAAATCATTGATTAGTTCTAACAGGTTTTGGTGGGATCTTTAGGGTTTTCTTTTTTTAATATAAATTTACTTATTTTAATTAGAGGCTAATTATTTTACAATATTGTATTGGTTTTGCCATACATCAACATGAATCTGCCACTGGTTTACATGTGTTCCCCATCCTGAACCCCCCTCCCACTTCCCTCCCCATTCCATCCCTCTGGGTCAGCCCAGTGCACCAGCCCCAAGCATCCTGTATCATGCATTGAACCTGGACTGGGGATTCGTTTCACATATGATATTATACATGTTTCAATGTCATTCTCCCAAATCATCCCACCCTCACCCTTTCCCACAGAGTCCAAAGACTGTTCTATACACCTGTGTCTCTTTTGCTGTCTCACATACAGGGTTATCATTACCATCTTTCTAAATTCCATATATATGCATTAGTATACTGTATTGGTGTTTTTCTTTCTGGCTTGCTTCACTCTGTATAATAGGCTCAAGTTTCATCCACCTTATTAGAACTGATTCAAATGCATTCTTTTTAATGGCTGAGTAATACTCCATTGTGTATATGTACCACTGCTTTCTTATCCATTCGTCTGCTGATGGACATCTAGGTTGCTTCCATGTCCTGGCTATTAGAAACAGTGCTACGATGAGCATTGGGGTACACATGTCTCTTTCAATTCTGCTTTCCTCGGTGTGTATGCCCAGAAGTGGGATTGCTGGGCCATAAGGCAGTTCTATTTCCAGTTTTTAAAGGAATCTCCACACTGTTTTCCATAGTGGCTATACTAGTTTGCATTCCCACCAACAGTGTAAGAGGGTTCCCTTTTCTCCACACCCTCTCCAGCATTTATTGCTTGTAGACTTTTGGATAGCAGCTATTTTGACTGGCGTGAAATGGTACCTCATTGTGGTTTTGATTTGCATTTCTCTCATAATGAGTGATGTTGAGCATTCTCTCAAGTGTTTGTTAGCCATCCGTATGTCTTCTTTGGAGAAATGTCTGTTTAGTTCTTTGGCCCATTTTTTGATTGGGTCGTTTACTTTTCTGGAATTGAGCTTCAGGAGTTGCTTGTATCGTTTTGAGATTAATTCTTTGTCAGTTGCTTCATTTTCTATCATTTTGTCCCATTCTGAAGGCTTTTTCACCTTGCTTATAGTTCCTTTGTTGTGCAGAAGCTTTTAATTTTAATTAGATCCCATTTGTTTATTTTTGCTTTTATTTCCAATATTCTGGGAGGTGGGTCATAGAGGATCCTGCTGTGATTTATGTCAGAGAGTGCTTTGCTTATGTTCTCCTCTAAGAGTTTTATAGTTTCTGGTCTTACATTTAGATCTTTAATCTATTTTGAGTTTATTTTTGTGTATGGTGTTAGAAAGTGTTCTAGTTTCATTATTTTACAAGTGGTTGCCCAGTTTTCCCAGCACCACTTGTTAAAGAGATTGTCTTTTCTCCATTGTATATTCTTGCCTCCTTTATCGAAGATAAGGTGTCTATAGGTGCGTGGATTTATCTCTGGGCTTTCTATTTTGTTCCATTGATCTATATTTCTGTCTTTGTGCCAGTACCATGCTATCTTGATGACTGTGGCTTTGTAGTAGAGCCTGAAGTCAGGCAGGTTGATTCCTCCAGTTCCATTCTTCTTTGGCAAGATTGCTTTGGCTATTTGAGTTTTTTTGTATTTTCATACAAATTATGACATTATTTGTTCTAGCTATGTGAAAAATACTGTTGGTAGTTTGATAGGGATTGCATTGAATCTATAGATTGCTTTGGGTAGTATACTCATTTTCACTATATTGATTCTTTTGATTCAGGAACATGGTATATTTCTCCATCTATTAGTGTCCTCTTTGATTTCTTTCACCAGTATTTTATAGTTTTCTATATACAGATCTTTTGTTTCTTTAGGTAGATATATTCCCAAGTATTTTATTCTTTTCATTGCAATGGTGAATGGAATTGTTTCCTTAATTTCTCTATTTTCTCATTGTTAGTGTATAGGAATGCAAGGGATTTCTGTGTGTTGATTTTATATCCTGCAACTTTACTATATTCATTGATTAGCTCTAGTAATTTTCTGGTGGAGTCTTTAGGGTTTTCCATGTAGAGGATCATGTCACCTGCAAACAGTGAGAGTTTTACTTCTTCTTTTCCAATTTGGATTCCTTTTGTTTCTTTTTCCGCTCTGATTTCTGTGGCCAAAACTTCCAAAACAGTTGAATAGTAGTGGTGAGAGTGGGCACCCTTGTCTTGTTCCTGACTTTAGGGGAAATGCATTCAATTTTTCACCATTGAGGATAATGTTTGCTGTGGTTTGTCATATATAGCTTTTATTATGTTGAGGTATGTTCCTACTATTCCTGCTTTCTGGAGGGTTTTTATCATAAATGGATGTTGAATTTTGTCAAAGGCTTCCTCTGCATCTATTGAGATAATTATATGGCTTTTATTTTTCAATTTGTTAATGTGGTGTATTACATTCATTGATTTGCAGATATTGAAGAATCCTTACATCCCTGGGATAAAGCCCACTTGGTCATGATGTATGATCTTTTTAATGTGCTGTTGGATTCTGATTGCTAGAATTTTGTTAAGGATTTTTGCATCTATGTTCATCAGTGATACTGGCCTGTAGTTTTCTTTTTTTGTGGCATCTTTGTCAGGTTTTGGTATTAGGGTGATGGTGACCTCATAGAATGAGTTTGGAAGTTTACCTTCCTCTGCAATTTTCTGGGAGAGTTTGAGTAGGATAGGTGTTAGCTCTTCTCTAAATTTTTGGTAGAATTCAGCTGTGAAGCCACCTGGACCTAGCCTTTTATTTGCTGGAAGATTTCTGATTACAGTTTCAATTTCCATGTTTGTGATGGGTCTGTTAAGATTTTCTATTTCTTCCTGGTTCAGTTTTGCAAAGTTGTACTTTTCTAAGAATTTGTCCATTTCTTCCAAGTTGTCTATTTTATTGGCATATAATTGCTGATAGTAGTCTCTTATGATCCTTTGTATTTCTGTGTTGTCTGATGTGATGTCTCCATTTTCATTTCTAATTTCATTGATTTTATTTTTCTCCCTTTGTTTCTTAATCTGTCTGGCTAATGGTTTGTCAATTTTATTTATCCTCTCAAAGAACCAGCTTTTGGCTTTGTTGATTTTTGCTATGGCCTCTTTTGTTTCTTTTCCATTTATTTCTGCCCTAATTTTTAAGATTTCTTTCCTTCTACTAACCTTGGGGTTCTTCATTTCTTCCTTTTCTAGCTGCTTTAGGTGTAGAGTTAGGTTATTTATTTGACTTTTTTCTTGTTTCTTGAGGTATGCCTGTATTACTATGAACCTTCCCCTTAGCACTGCTTTTACAGTGTCCCACAGGGTTTGGGTTGTTGTGTTTTCATTTTCATTCATTTCTGTGCATATTTTGATTTCTTTTTTGATTTCTTCTGTGATTTGTTGGTTATTCAGTAGTGTGTTGGTCAGCCTCCATATGTTGGAATTTTTAATAGTTCTCCTGTAGTTGAGATCTAATCTTACTTCATTGTGGTCAGAAAAGATGCTTGGAATGATTTCAATTTTTTTGAATTTACCAAGGCTAGATTTATGGCCCAGGATGTGATCTATCCTGGAGAAGGTTCCATGTGCACTTGAGAAAAAGGTGGAATTCATTGTTTTGGGGTGAAATGTCCTATAGATATCAATTAGGTCTAACTGGTCTATTGTATCATTTAAAGTTTGTGTTTCCTTGTAAATTTTCTGTTTATTTGATCTGTCCATCGGTGTGAGTAGGGTATTAACGTCTCCCACTATTATTGTGTTATTGTTAATTTCCCCTTTCATACTTGTTAGCATTTGTCTGACATATTACAGTACTCCTATGTCGGTTGCATATACATTTATAATTGTTATATCTTCTTGGACTGATCCTTTGATCATTATGCAGTGTCCTTCTTTGTTTCTTTTCACAGCCTTTGTTTTAAAGTCTGTTTTATCTGATATAAGTATTGCCAATCCTGCTTTCTTTTGGTCTCTATTTGCGTGGAATATCTTTTTCCAGCCCTTCACTTTCAGTCTGTATGTGTCCCTTGTTTCAAGGTGGGTCTCTTGTAGACAACATATATAGGGGTCTTGTTTTTGTACCCATTCAGCTAGTCTTTGTCTTTTGGTTGGGACATTCAACCCACTTACATTTAAGGTAATTATTGATAAGTATGATCCTGTTGCCATTTACTTTATTGTTTTGGGTTCAAGTTTATACACCCTTTCTGTGTTTCCTGTCTAGAGAATATCCTTTAGCATTTGTTGGAAAACTCATTTGGTGGTGCTGAATTCTCTCAGCTTTTGCTTGTCTGTAGAGCTTTTGATTTCTCCTTCATATTTGAATGAGATCCTTGCTGGGTATAGTATTCTGAGCTGTAGCTTATTTTCTTTCATCACTTTACATTTGTCCTGCCATTCCCTCCTGGCCTGAAGAGTTTCTATTGAAAGATCAGCTGTTATCTTTATGGGAATCCTCTTGTGTGTCATTTGTTGTTTTTCCCTTGCTGCTTTCAATATTTGTTCTTTGTGTTTGATCTTTGTTAATTTGATTAATATGTGTCTTGGGGTGTTTCGCCTTGGATTTATCCTGTTTGGGACTCTCTGGGTTTCTTGGATTTGGGTGATTATTTCTTTCCCCATTTTAGGGAAGTTTTCAACTATTATCTCCTCAAGTATTTTCTCATGGTCTTTTTGTCTTCTTCTTCTGGGACTCCTATGATTCAAATGTTGGGGCGTTTAACATTGTCCCAGAGGTCTCTGATATTGTCCTCATTTCTTTTAATTCGTTTTTCTTTTTTCCTCTCTGTTTCATTTATTTCTGCCATTCTATCTTCTACCTCACTTATCCTATCTTCTGCTTCCGTTATTCTACTGTTGGTTCCCTCCAGAGCATTTTTGATCTCATTTATTGCATTATTCATTATATATTGACTCTTTTTTATTTCTTCTAGATCTTTATTAAATGTTTCTTGCATCTTCTCAAGCCTTTGTCTCCAGGCTATTTATCTGTAATCCATTTTGTTTTCAAGATTTTGGATCATTTTCACTAGCATTATGTGGAATTCTTTATCAGGTAGATTCCCTAACTCTTCCTCTTCTTGTTTGGTTTGGTGGGCGTTTATCCTGTTCCTTTACCTGCTGGGTATTCCTCTGTCTCTTCATCCTGTTTATATTGGTGTGTTTGGGGTGGCCTTTCTGTATTCTGGCAGTTTGTGGTGTTCTCTTTATTGTGGAGTTTCCTTGCTGTGGGTGGGGTTGGACAGGTGGCTTGTCAAGGTTTCCTGGTTAGGGAAGCTTGTGTTGGTGTTCTGGTAGGTGGAGCTGGATTCTTCTCTCTGGAGTGCAATGAAGTGTCCAGTAATGAATTACGAGATGTCAGTGGGTTTGGTGTGACTTTGGGTAGCCTGTATGTTGAGGATCAGGGCTATGTTCCTGTGTTGCTGGAGAATTTGCATGGTATGTCTTGCTCTGAAACTTGTCAGCCCTTGGGTGGTGCTTGGTTTCAGTGTAGGTATGGAGGTGTTTGATGAGCTCCTATCAATTACTGTTCCCTGGAGTCAGGAGTTCTCTGGTGTTCTCAGGATTTGGACTTAAGCCTCCTGCCTCTGGTTTTCAGTCTTATTCTTATAGTAGCCTCAAGACTTCTCCATCTATACAGCACTGATGATAAAACATCTAGGTTAAAGATGAAAAATTTCTCCACAGTGATGGACACCCAGAGAGGTTCACAGAGTTCCATGGAGAAGAGAAGAAGGAGGAGGGAGATATAGGTGACCAGGAGGAGAAGAGGGGGAATCAAAAGGGGGTAGAGCAAGCTAGCCAGTAATCACTTCCCTATGTGCTCTCCACAGTCTGGACCTCTCTGAGATGTTCATGGAGTTACACAGAGAAGAGAAGAGGGAGAAAGGAGACAGAGGTGGCCAGGAGGATAAAGGGGGGAATCAAAAGGAGAGAGACAGATCCAGCCAGTAATCAGTTCCCTAAGTGTTCTCCACAGTCAGGAATACACAAAGAGATTCACAGAGTTGGGTAGAGAAGAGAAGGGAGAAGGAGGAGATAGAGGCGACCTGCTAGAGAAAAAAGAGTGTCCAAAGGGGGAGAGAGCAGTCAAGCCAGTAATCTCGCTCCCAGGAAAAAATTGGTACTGAAGATTGGGTTCTTAAAGGTACAAAATTGATGACAAATACCAAACAGCAAAGATTAAAGATCTAGCATAGAGGTTGGATTCTCAAAAATACAATAGTAAAGAAAAAAACAAAGTCACAAAAATTATAATATATATACATATATATATATAAAGTTTACTTTAAAAAATA
>SJYQ01004907.1:437103-472817 GCA_006410935.1 Redunca redunca
AATAGTAGGTTATAAAAATGAAAATTAAAGGAGTAATAGAGGACTTAAAAATTAATTTTTAAAAAAATGATAATAGTAAAAATATATCTAGGACTTTCTCTGGTGTTGTGGACAGTGTGGGGTCAGTTCATTTTCATATAGTTCCTTGATCTGGCTTATACTTCTCAACATCTATAAGCTCCTTCCTACATAGTCAGTGCTAACTACAGGGTTTTAAGCTACTGCACCTGTCACTTCCAAGGCAGTTCCCTCTGTTTTAGCTTCTTCTGTTTGTTGGTCTCTTCAGTGTCTAATTTCTGCCCTGACACAAGGGGGCGGTGGTGGACACTTTTTTAGGCTCACTTGTTCATTTGTGCTGTGGGGAGGGAGGAACACTGCAAACAAATAACACTGGTGTGTGCTCGCAGTGTCTCAGCCACACTGGGTTTTGCCCCCGCTCCCAGAGTGTGTACTTTCCCTGTCTACACTGCTTAGGCTCTAGGTTGCTCTGCCGGGAACTGTCTGAGGCCTGCCCTGGGTTGTATGCACTTCTCAGGTCCAAGCCACTCAGGTTCAGGTACTCGGGTAGTCCTCAAAGGCGCAGACCCAATTGGGCCTGCATTTTGTACCCTTCCCAGGTCTGAGCAGCTCAGGTGACCAGGTGCTTGGCAAGTGCGGTTGCTGTGTCTTATCACCTCTGCTGTCCCTGCCAATCAGTTTTTTGGGTGTACAACCAGCGCACCTTCTCAGGTGTGCCGTGTGTCTCTTCTGGAGCTGATCTCTGGCTGCAACCCTCCTGGTGGATGTTGACCATCCAGAATCCCAAGAAGTCTTGGTTAGCAATGAAGCCTGCTTGCAGTTTGGTAGATGATGCCTCTCTGGGGCTGCCATTGCCCCTTTCTGGCTCTGGCTGCCCTCGCCTTCCTGTCTCCAGCAGCAGATGGGCCAGCCCGCAGCTGGCTAGCTCTGCTCAGTCCTTTGTTCTGTGAGCGGGCCTGGCGGTGTCTTAGGTTAGGGCTTTTTGAGGGGTTGCTGTCCCACAGTCTGGTTTACTATCTCAAGTTAGTTCCCTCAGATTGCCCTCGGGGCATTCAGGCCTGGTCCTTACTCTAAGCAATAAAGCCCGCATCTCCCTGCCCAGCCCCCGCTTGCTAGTGGCAGATGCAGGCATCTGTGCTGCTTCTCCGCTTGGAGTTACTGTTGGGTATGTAATCTGTGGGTTTTGATTATTTATTTTTCCTCCCAGTTATGTTGCCCTCTGAGGTTCCAAGGCTTACCACACTCACCAGTGAGAGTATTTCCTGGTGCTGGAAACTTGTCTCTTTTTTAAGACTCCCTTCCCAGGATGGATCTCCATCCCTACCTCTTTTGCCTCTCTTTTTATCTTTTATATTTTTTCCTACATTCTTTCGAAGACAATGGGCTGCTTTTCTGGGTGCCTGATGTCCTCTGCCAGCATTCAGAAGTTGTTTTGTGGAATTTACTCAGCATTCAAATGTTCTTTTGATGAATTTGTGGGGTAGAAAGTGGTCTCCCCATCCTATTCCTCTGCCATCTTAGGACCACCCCCTACCTTTAGGGTTTTCTATATATAAGATTATGTTATTTCCAAACAACTGTATTCCTTTTAGGAATTTTTCTGGCCTAACTGCTCTTGTTAGTACTTCCTATGCTAGACTGGGTAAAAATGGTGAGTATGTGTATACTTGTATTGTTATTAATCTCAGAGGCATAGATTTCAACTCTTCATTAGTGAGTACTATAATATTTCAGCTGTGAGTTTGTCACGTGTGTCCTTTTTTAATGTTGAGGTACATTACTTCTATACTCAAGTTTTAAGAATTTTTATCATGAAATAATGTTGAATTTTGTCAAATGATTTTTCATATAGTTTTAATCACTCATTCTATTAATATGGTATATTTCACATGCTGATCTGCATATATCGAATCATCCTTACATCCCAGGAATAAATCCCATTTGATTATGGTGTATGATCCTTTCAATGTGTTATAGAATTTGATTTGCTAACATTTTGTTGAGGACTTTGTAACATCTATATTTATCACAAGTATTAGCCTATTGTTTTCTTTCCCTTAATGGTCTTATGTGAATTTAAGTCACATGAAAAACATTTTTTTTTAAATTTTGTGGTGCATATCAAAGATATGTTTATACTATCCTGTAGTTTTTTTCTTACTGGTTTCAAAATTATTTCTTGTCTCAGACTTTTGACACTTTGACTACAATGTGTCTGGGTGTGGACTTCTTTTGGCTTTTAATTTGGTCATCTCTGGTGGGCTTCCTCAATCATGACGTCCATTTACTTTCCCAGATTTGGGAAGTTTTCAGACATTTATTTTGTTGAATAAGATTTTTGCCTCTTTCTTTTTCTACTGGGATTTCTATAGTACATATATTGATCTGCTTCATGACATACCAAAGTCCCTTAAGTTTACTTCAAATATTTTAATTCTTATGTTTCTTCTCTGACTAGATAATTTTCAATGACCTATCTTTAATTCTGTAGATCTTTTATTCTGCTATTCTAAAGGAATTCTGAATTTTTTTTTTAATTTTAAAAAGTTTTTATTTTAACTTTAGTTTACTTTACATTACTGTATTGCTTTTGCCAAACATTGACATGAATTCACCACGAGTGTACAAGTGTTCCCAAACATGAATCCCTTCCCACCTCCCACCCCATACCATCTCACTGGGTCCTCTCCTTGCACCAGTCCCAAGCATCCTGCATCCTGCATCGGAATTTCTCTAGTGAAGTTTTCAGTTCTATTATTTTTTTCCTTTACTTCATGATATCTATCTGGTTCTTTTAAAAATTTTGTATTTCTTTGTTGAAACTCTCCCTTTATCCATGCACTGTTCTGATGACACAGTTGACTGTCTTTATTAAAGTTATTCTAATTCTCTATCAGGTAAATCATATACAAGGTTTCCCCTACTATTCAAAAATTGGACATTTCTATGAAATCGTTCATAAACCAAAAGTATATAAAACAAAGAAGCAAATACTTTAGTATAAATGTTGCTAAAGAATGCACAAAATATATCAAGATAAAGCATAGATGCTCACAGATGAAGTTCAAAGCTGTGGCAGCACGATGTTGAGATGCTGGGTGTAGTTCCCAGGAAAGGAGCTTGGAGGAACTTGGGGAGTGTGCTATCTCTATAACAGTTTACTGCAAAACACATGCTGAAAGCTGTTTTCACTTTTGCCTTTTTTCATAAAAGCAAAAATCCTCTTCAGATTTCTTTCAGTTAGTTAAAACAGGTACTACTGTAGGTCTTTCATAAAAACAAAGTGGCATAAAGAGAACTGTTGAAAGCATGGGATATCTGTATTTTCATTTCATTGGGGTTGGTTTCTAGAGATTTGTCTTACACTTCCTTTAGGAACATATTTCACTGTTTCCTCATTTTTCTTAATTCTTTGTGTTGATATCTGAGCATTAAACAAACAGCCACCTCTTCCAGCCTTCTTGGATTAGCCTTGTACTGAAGAAACTCCTCACTGATCATCATGGCCAGAGATTCTGGGAGCCTCTTAAATTTTTATGCTAGTCAAACCTACCAACTTTATTCTTAGTGATTCTCAGCTGTGTAGAATATGATGGATCATGATGAGAAAGGCAGAAGCCAATCCCCTGGATAGCATCTAGAAAAACTGGAACATTGGACACATTTAATTTTTTCCCTCTCCAGGGAGAAGTTGGGATCCGGTATTCTTTGCCCTCTTACTCTGTGCTGTGCTGACTGGATGAGCTGTGACGAGTGCTAGCATGCTGGGTTCAAATTTCCTTCTTTGTTCTCAGTGACCCCACAGGCATCTGGAGTTTTCTGGGCCCCATCAGTATTCCAAGACAGGGAAGACAAAAGCAAGTGCCTTGGGCAGTCCCCAGAAAAATCTGACCATTGGAAATATGATGCAGTCGTTTCCTTGTTCCCCAGTTAGAAGCTAGAATGTGAAAGTTTCCTCCCAATCACCTGGTACTGAGACATAATTCATAATTTCTGAGGGTAGTAATTATGGGATGAATAGGTCCGAAACTTTCCTATTGGCTTCAAGGTAACTGGTTTTATGCTCACTCAGGGTGCAGTAGACATTCAGTTTTCTGAGTTTTACGCAAAAGCAGTTGGTCTGTGTGTTGCAGTTGAATTGGTTTGTTCATGGGAGCAAGGAGAGTCTAGAAATTCCTATTCTGCCACCTTGCTCATTTCTTATCAGACAGATGATGACTGAAGTTGAGAGTTAAAGGGCCTATGCTTATTATTTTCTGTAAGCACTTTATTGCACTCAGAATCCACCTCATGTCATAATTCTTATGGTCATTATTAGTGCCATATTGATCAAGTGAACTAGCCACTTTAGTTCCCAAAGAATATGCTTCAATTGACACTGTAGTTTATAGCTTAACTGTGATTGCTGTTTATGTTGCCCTGGATTACTAGTTGGCAGGTCTCATTGTCAAAGATCTTAGCACAATGATTAATCCAAGAATCCAACTTATTTCATAATTCCTTTTTTGTGGAATCTATCTCCTGAAACCACTCCTAGCACCAAACCTGGATCAGCAAGAGTCCAGTTAAGAGACAAAGAGAATTTGGGAACAGGAGTAGATAACTAGAGAACTCAGAAAAATAGCCTATTGCTGAAGGAAAGTTCCAAAATAAAGTTAAACTTGAAAGTAAAATTTTTTTCCCAAGGTTGGGATCCAGACCTTGTTGTAGACTGGGACTTGCAGCCCAGTGGATGGGAGAGTAAATCTGCTAGATTGCTTTGGGCCAGAGTTTATCTAAAGCTAGCTGGCTAATGAAGTAAAGAAGGAAACAAATGGGCCTGGAGCATCAATCAGGAAGCCTACAACTGAGGTGACTCTAGCAATAAAATTTGCTGGTAAGTGAGTGCTGTGGGTATTGCTCATGAATTCATGAATTCATTGCTCATGAATGCTGTTGGTATTTATGTTGCTGGATCAAGAGAAGAAGACACTAACTAGAATTAGATAAGAAACAGCCTCTTATAATATCCTTCTAGTTCCCTCTACTGACAAAACTTATCACTGCACCATCTGACAAAGAAGTGTTCATGAGGCTCAGTTCCAGCATCACAAATAGATTAATAAAAGTATTCCTATTTAGCAATAAAAATCAATGAGCTGCTGGTACATACAATAATGTAAATGAATCTCAAAAGTATTACACTGAATGTGCTGTGTGCTTAAGTCGCTCACTCGTGTCTGACTCTTTGCAACCCCATGGACTTGTAGCCCACCAGGCTACTCTGTCCATGGGGATTCTCCAGGTGAGAATACTGGAGTGGGTTGTCATGCCCTCTTCATTACACTGAATAAACATATCTAGACACAATATCCTACAAACTGTTTTCATTTTGGAAAAGACATTTTAGTGGAGGCAAAACTATAGTGACAGGACACCAGGTTAGAAGCTGCCTAGGGCCAGGTTGGGGGAGAAGACTGACTGCAAAGAGATATTCAACAACTTTTTAAGGTGATGAAAGCGTCCTGTAATTTGACTGAGGTAGTGGTACAACTCTATACAGTTTCTTTAAGTGAAGAGATTTCACTAGATATAAATTGTACCTCAAAAAGCTGTAAAATAATCTCCAGTGATTTTTGTTCTTCTCTCTGTTGCCTTACTTATATAAACTATCCAAACTTGGTAATTTCACTCTCAAAAATTAGTCATCAGACATCAACAAGATAGCCTAATAAGATATCCCTAACTCATATTCCCTCTTCAACAATAATAATCTGGCATCCATCCACAGACAAGAGTAACTTTGTGAGAGCTTTGAGATCTAGGTAGAAGATTGTGAAAACCCAGTGCAGTCCACAATCTAGGAAAGCTGTTTTGAGAAAGAAGACTTGTACTCAGGCAGCTGACTTAACTGACCATAGTCCCAGGTACAGACCTGGAAACAGCTCCATGACTCCTAAGAACTCGACTACAGCCCCATTTAGCTTTGGTTCCATTACCAGTACCATATACCAAGAATTCCAGGAAGAGTCATGCACACCTGTATGTCACACTTGTGTGTCAGGCACACAACCCTCTGTCTGAGCTGTGTACCTGAAGTGGTCCATGAAATGGCTCCAGTCCCTCTCAGCTGTAGTCCAGGTACACCTGGAGGGACCTACCAAACTCAGTCTGATTGTAGACACAGAAAGAACCCTGTAACTGGAGGCCTTTCCAGTCACAATCCATGAACATTCCTACTGGCTCAGGGACCCAAAGGACGTGCTTCTGTCTGCACCCCTAGAGATTTTGAAAGGGCCCTAAATTCAGCTCCTGCTTACTCCCAGCTGCTCAGAGATAGCACAAGAAAGGAAAGAGTAAATAGTAGAGCATAAACAAATAAAAGAGATTAGAAGGACAATAAAAAGATCAATAAAACTAAGAGTTGGTTTTTGAAAGATAAACAAAATCAAAAAACCTTCAGCTAGACTAACCAAGAAAAACAGAGAGGACTCAAATACAGTTATAAATAAGAAGAGATTACAATCAATACCACAGAAATACAAGAGATGACAGAGGCTATTATGAAAAACTACAATCCAATAAATTGGGTAATTTAGACCAGTGGTGGGCTACAGTCCATGGGGTCGCAAAGAGTTGGACATTACTGAACGACTTCACTTTCACTTTCACTTTAGACCATTGGATAACTTTCTAGAAATATACAACCTACCAAGGCCAAATCATGAAGAAACCAAAAATCTGATTATATCAAGTAAAGAGATTTAATCAGTAATCAAATACCTACCAAGAAATAAAAGCCCAGGACCAGTTCATTTCACTGATGAATTCTACCAGACCTTTAAGCGGAATTAAAGCTGCTGCTGCTGCTAAGTCAATTCAGTCATGTCCGACTCTGTGCGACCCCTTAGACAGCAGCACACCAGGCTCCCCTGTTCCTGGGATTCTCCTAGCAAGAACACTGGAGTGGGTTGCCATTTCCTTCTCCAATGCATGAAAGTGAAAAGTGAAAGTGAAGTTGCTCAGTCGTGTCTGACTCTTAGCAACCCCATGGACTGCAGCCTACCAGGCTCCTTTGCCCATGGGATTTTCCCTAAAGCTAATCCTCTCTAAATTCTTCTGAAAAATATAAGAGGAGGGAACTTTCAACCTCATGATATAAAAATTAAATAATAACACTACAAATGCACTGCGGGCCAATTTACCTGATGAACATAGATATGAAACACTCAGCAAAATTCCAGTAGATCAAATTTCATAGCACATTAAAACGATCATATACTATGAACAAGTGGGATCTATTGCTAAGATATGTGGTTAACATATACAAATCAACAAATATAATAAGCCACATTGACAGAATGAAAGATGAAGTCATATGATCATTCAAAAGATGCAGAAAAATTACTTAATCAAAATTCAACTTCTTTTAATAATAACAAATTTCAACAAACCAAATGTAGAATTAAAATACCTAAACATAATAAAGGCCATATATAACAGGCTCACAGCTTAAATCACACTCAACAGTGAAGAGCTGAAATTTCTCCTTTAAAATCAAAAACATCACAAGGGTGCCTACTCTCACCACTCCCACTTAACACAATGTTAACAACACTTCCAAGAGTAATTAGGCAAGAGAAAGAGACAAAGACATCCAAATAGGAAATAAAGAAGCAAAATTATCCTTGTTTTCAAATGACATGCTCTTCTGTTCAGTTCAGTTCAGTTGCTCGGTCGTGTCCGACTCTTTGCGACCCCATGAATCACAGCACGCCCGGCCTCCCTGTCCATCACCATCTCCCAGAGTTCACTCAGATTCACGTCCATCGAATCAGTGATGCCATCCAGCCATCTCATCCTCTGTTGTCCCCTTCTCCTCCTGCCCCCAATCCCTCCCAGCATTAGAGTCTTCTCCAACGAGTCAACTCTTCGCATGAGGTGGCCAAAGTACTGGAGTTTCAGCTTTAGCATCATTCCTTCCAAAGAAATCCCAGGGCTGATCTCCTTCAGAATGGACTGGTTGGATCTCCTTGCAGTCCAAGGGACTCTCAAGAGTCTTCTCCAACACCACAGTTCAAAAGCGTCAATTCTTCGGCACTCAGCCTTCTTCACAGTCCAACTCTCACATCCATACATGACCACTGGAAAAACCATAGCCTTAACTAGACGGACCTTAGTCGGTAAAGTAATGTCTCTGCTTTTGAATATGCTATGTAGGTTGGTCATAACTTTTCTTCCAAAATATAGACAAATCTAAAGACTCTACCAAAATACTATTAGAACTAATCAACAAGTTCAGTAAAGTTATAGGATACAAAATCAGCATACAAAAATCAGCTACATTTCTATATACTAACAACAAAATATATGAAAGAGAAACAAAGAGAATAATCCCACTCACAAAAGTATCAAAAACAATAATACACTAGAATATTCAATGGAAAAAAGATCGTCTCTTCAATAAGTGGTGTTGGGAAAACTGAAGGCTACATGTAAAAGAACGAAATTAGAACACTCCTTAATACCAATCATAAAGATAAACTCAAAATGGATTAAAGACCTACATTATAAAGTTCTTAGAAGAAAACACCCAGAACACTCTTTGACATAAATTGCAGCAAGGTCTTTGTTGACCCACCATCTAGGATCATGAAAATAATAACAGAAATAAACAAATGGGATCTAATGAAACTTAAAAGCTTTTGCATAGCAAAGGAAACCACAAACAAAAAGAAAAGACAACCCTCAGAGTGGGAGAAAATATTTGCAAATGAAGCAACTGACAAGGGATTAATACTCAAAATATACAAACAGCTCATGCAGCTCTATATTAAACACAAACAAACCAACAAATCACCCAATCAAAAAATGGGCTGAAGACATAAATAGAAATTTCTCCAAAGAAGACATGCCAACAAACACATGAAAAAAATGCTCAATATCACTAAGTAGAGAAATGCAAATCAAAACCACAATGAGGAATCACCTCACACCCATCCAAAAGGCCATCACTGAAAAATCTTCAAATAAATGCTAGAGAGTGTGTAGAGAAAAAGGAACCCTCTTACCCTAATGGTGGGAATGTAAATTGATACAGCCACTATGGAGAACAGTATGAAGGTTCCCTAAAAAACTGAAGAACTACCATATAACTCAGCAGTTCCATTCCTGTGCATATACCTAGAGAAAACCATAATTCAAAAAGATACATGCACCCCAATGTTCACTTAAACACTATTTACAACAGCCAGGAATGAGAGCAACCTAAACATAATCAACAGAGGAATGAAAAATGAAGATGTGGTATATAAATTCAATGGAATATTACTCAACCATAAAATAGAACAAAATTGTACCATTTGTAGAGATGTGGATAGACCTAGAGACTGTCATATAAAAGTGAAGTCAGAAAGAGAAAAACAAATATTATATATTAACACAAATATTAACTTGTGGAATCTAGAAAAATGGTATGTGTGTTAGTCTATCAGTCATGTCCAACTCTTTGCGACCCCATAGACTGTAGCCCACCAGGCCCCTCTGTCCATGGGATTTTCTAGGCAAGAACACTGGAGTGGGTTGCCATTTCCTTCCCCAGGGAGGAAAATGGTAAAGAAGAACTTATTTGCAAAACAGGACTAGAGACACAAATATAGAGAACAAGAGTATGGGTACTAAGGTGGGAAGCGGGGTGTGGGGTGGATTGGGAGATTGTTATATATACACTACCAGGCTCCTCCATCCATGGGATTTTCCAAGCAAGAGTACTGGAGTGGATTGCCATTTCCTTCTCCAGGGGATCTTCCCAATCCAGGGATCGAACCGAGGTCTCCCACATTGTAGGCAGACGCTTTACCATCTGAGCCACTAGGTGAGTACTATATATACACTAATACCTATAAAATAGATAATGAAAATCGACTGTATAGCACAGGGTACTCTACTCAGTGCTCTGTGGTGGTCTAAATGGGAAGGAAATTCAAGGAAGAGGGGATATATATGTACATGTGGCTGATTTACTCTGCTATACATTATAAACTAACACAACATTGTCAAGTAACTATACTCCAATAAAAAATAAAGTAAAAAAATAAAATATTCATGATATTACTTTGCCAGCAATGGCAAAACCTAGATGAGATCACCTATTGTGTTCTGCCTTTTTGCCAGCTACTATATATCAGTGATAATGATTGTCACCAAATTTCATTTATTATTTAAGTTTGCAGAAATTGCCAGAAGCTTTCGTGTTCCCAACAAACTTTTGAGGCTTCATTACCTTACTGCGTATAGAAGTCTTTATATTACTTTTCATTACTTTATTGTGTTTAGACGTATATATACTGTATATATATATTTTAATGCTATTAAAATAAATTAATTTTTCCTATTTCAGTTATAGCACAAATAAAATGATCCTTCATTTCAAAACACTCAGCCTTATAAGCATCCATAGTACATAAATTTAGTTAACTGGTTTCATCTGGTGATATAAATCCTACAACAAATATACAAAGTCCGGAGCCAAGAATGACATACAACCCTCTTGGTGGCACTCAACCTAAAGTGTCAAAATTAACTTCAGAAATACTTGTCATGCTTGACATGAAACACACAACTAATCACACTCAGTATATGGCAGTTTAACAAAGAGAATGATAAGGACTTACTGGGCCAAATTTTATGCTTTCCACTCCTGTTTCTCATGTGTACCCTCAAACTTAAGCCTTCAGAAGAGAGTTAAGTCTAATGTGATGCTTTAGCCAACTCCTAGAGAACACTTTTAAAGTATAAAATCAAGAATATCTTGAACCCCTGTTTAAATCACATCTATTTCTTCACTCTCCTGATCCCTGTGAATCTGTTTATTTGTCATCACCTCAAATGATACTTTGGTAAGAAAACCTTCTCCGATTCCACTGCTAAGGTTAAGCTTCTCACACATCTACTCAACTTCATTGTAGCATTTTCACAATTGTGGAATAAAGTGAAGTGAAAGTTGCTCAGTCACGTCTGACTCTTTGCCACCCCATGGACTTTACAGTCCATGGAACTCTCCAGGGCAGAGTACTGGAGTGGGTAGCCTTTCCCTCCTCCAGGGGATCTTCCTGACCCAGGAATCAAACTGGGGTCTCCTGCATTGTGCAACTGTAAATGTAAATGATCCACACAATTTTGTTTAATGCTTGTCTCTCCAGTTTTATATCTGGCACATGTGTGCATGCTCAGTCACTTAGTCGTGTCCAACTCTTTGTGACCCCATGGACCACAGCCCACCAGCCTTCTCTGTCCATGGAATTTTCCAGGCAAGAATACAACTGGAGTGGGTTGTATTTCCTACCCCAATATCTGGAACAGCATTCAATAAACAACTTTTGAATGAAGAACAACAAAAAAACCCCAATGATATACTTAGGAGTAAGATGAACCAAATAGGTAAAAGATTTACACACTGAAAACAATAAGGCATTGATGAAAGAAATTAGAACAGATGCAAAAAAAAAAAACAAACAATATCCCATGTCCATGGTTTGGAAGAATTAATATTGTTAATATGTCCATACTATCCAAAGCCAGCTATAAATTCAACGCATTCCCTGTAAAAATGCCAATGGGAGTTTTCATCAAAATAGAAAAAGAACAATCTTACAATTCACGTGGAATCACAAAAAGACCCCAAGAGCAAAAATGATTTTGAGAAAGAAGGACATAAAAATATTCCAGAGAATTTCAATGAGGTGTAGGTCCATTTAAATATATATATATATATATATTATATATATATTCAACACATTCTGATTAGTTAGCAAGAACAGCTGACTGACATCAAGGAATATGGTAATTTACAAGCTAAATATTAGAAAAATTCTTTTTACAGGACTTTCCTGGCAGTCCAGGGGTTAACACTTCGCCTTCTAATGCAGGAGGTGTGGGTTTGATCCCTGGTGGAAGAGCTACAATTCCACATGACTTGTGGCAAAAAAAAAAAAACAAACAAACCATAAAACAGAAACAGTATTGTAACAAATTCAATAATGACTTTAAAAATGGTCTACATTAAAAAAAAAATGTTTTTTAAAAAAATCCTTTACAAATTAATAGTTTTTTAAAACAAAGTGCCATGATTTTTTAAATGTACTCAAGGATGGGCTTTTTTTAATTAAATAAATATGTGGTTATGAGGAAAAGAGGATCTAATATTCAGTTCAGTTCAGTCATTCAGTCGTGTCTGACTCTTTGTGACCCCATGAACCGCAGCACGCCAGGCATCCCTGTCAATCACCAACTCCAGGGGATCTAATATAACACTGAGAAAAAAGTCAGAGATACAGGAATAAAAATTATTATCATAGAATCCTGAGGAGGCAATGAGTATCAGAGTGTGATCAACAGTGACTAATTATTAACATATAGCTAATTAAGATAATAATTGAAAAATGCATTTCAATTTGGCAATTAGGAAGGGAGAAGTTATCTTGGTAAGAGAGCAATGTCAGCAAAATGGAGGTTGTCAAAACAGAACCAGTTACAACCAGAACCTCTCAGCCCCTCCTATTCCTAGAATACACACAGACTCTGGCTACCCAGATTTATTCTCTATTCCTTAAATATGCTGTTTCTTCCTATTACACCTCACCACACATTTTCTGCTTAGTGAAATTTAGCTTTTCCTTGAAGAATCATTGGAATTCTTTGTGATGCCTTCTCTTAGCTCTGAGTTATGTTCTTCTTTGTGTCCCCTAGATCAAGAATCAACTTTATTTTGATCAAGTGTTTGAAAAATCAACATGACCCTTAAGCTAGCTTTAGAGAGGGCCATTTGATTTAACCTCAGACTTTCAAAAGATATCCATCTTAAATTGATGCTCTTTGATTTACCTTTGTTTTGGGAACTATGTCTCTTAGGTTAAGAGTTTCTGCAGAAACATTGATGCAGATGCCAAGGAAATCCCTTTAGAATCAATGGAAAACTTTTACTTTGCTCCGAGGCTAACATAATTATTGTCACTGACATATTGGTGGATGGAGTGTTCTAAATTTTCATAATTGATTCCCAAATGTTTTCAAGACCAAGGTTTTAATATTAATTTTGCTAAAAACAAATAACATCAGGTGGCCAATTAGATACTATAAAATATCTACCAGTGAACTCAAAATATGAGGACTAATTTCTACTTTATTTAAAATGTTAAAATACAGAAACACCCATTTTCCTAAAATGTCAGCATTTTTAGTTGGTTACTCATTTTATCTAATTAATAATTTTCTTGGTTTCTCTCTGAATTGAAGACACTATGAAAGGCCATAACAAGACATAGTACCTATTTTGACTCCAAAGTACCACTGTCTTATTAGCAGATATACAGGTAAGGCTATAAAGAATTCCATAAAATAATTCTGGGATATAAAGTTAACTGAATTCTAATTCAGTCTAATTTATATAATAATGTATGTTTCAAGTTGGGGAAGAGAAAATGAGTTTTCACTCAGGACTACTCTGATCCAATATCTTCTCTATAAAATATGACTATTGAAAACTAATCCATAGTCCACATGACAAGTAACTTTAGTTGACTCACCATCAGGTATTGCTAAAATAATAATAAAATGCTGTCTTTGAATATTTTTACTAAGTTTTCATAAAATACTTTAATTCTGAAAGATTTTTCAAAAACTGTTACAGACCTACATTATAAAGGGCAAGCATATTTTACTCATTTTACAGCCCTCTAGTGATAAAGCTCCAGAAAACCTCATGATGCTATGTGAACAAAAAGAAAAACAGTGTATTAAGTTCAGAATAGACAAGGATAAGAAAGGGAAAAAGTTAAACGAAATGTTTTTAAAGTAATATACTTTGAAGAACTTTCAGGTTCTTCTCCAACATTATTTATTTGAAAAATTCAGAAACCAAAGATTTTATCAATTTATGGAAAAGAAGAAATATGATTTTACCATTCCTTAAAACTTATCCTTTTTGTAATATTAACTAAACATAACTATAGTAAATTTATAATAAATCTGGGTGATCAGTGAATTCCAATAAATATATAGTGCATTAGAAGGAGTTTGTAAACATAATCATATAATAAATGTAGAACCTCCATAGGATTCACCAAAATGACATTAGTTGCTTAGAAGAGGTATAACAGAGTGTGTGTGCTGTGCTCAATGGCTTCAGTTGTGTCTGACTCTGCAACTCTATGGACTGTAGCACGCCAGACTCCTCTATCCATGGGATTCTCCAGGCAGGAATGCTGGAGTGGGTTGCCATGCCCTCCTCCAGGGAATCTTCCAGATCCAGGGATCGAATCCCTGTCTCCTGCATTGCAGATGAATTCTTTACCCACTGAGCCACCTGGGAAGCCCATAATAAGAGTACAAGATAGATATTTATATAAATACTTTGAATGGAGACTTGGTAACCACATAATCTCATAATGTTAAACATGTATTTATGAGTTAAACCTAAAGACAAGAAGTATTACGATAAATGAATAATTAAGAATAATAACTTCTTGAGAGAGTATGCCATACCACCATAGTAGTAGGATCCAGAATGTGATGAAATAAATATAAAAATTATAAAAAAATTAACCTATTAATAAAACTTCTAAAATTTCTATATTCTTACTGTCTTAAAGGCTTAAAATGGCTTCTTTTAAATTATCCCTTGATAAAGGGATACTAAGCAAGAGAAACAATTTTTAAAGCCAACTATGATTCTGGGCAGTTTTAAAAATTAGACATTTTAAATGTCTAAATTAATTTATTTTCAAACACCACATCAATCCCATAGGACTCTATTTAAAACTATTCTTTGTGGAGGAAAAAACACCATAAAATTTTCTTATGTTTTCTAGTTTTGGAAATGTCAAATTATATATATTAACCAGGAATTAGTATATCAGCATTAGATAATTCATGCATAAAAATGTTTTCTGCCCTGAGAATTTACACAGGATTTCTAGACTACCCCTCAGTACATAGTCTGTGATACTTTTATTCTCACAGACTTAATCTACTATGCATGTACTAGTAGTCAGGACACAGCACAGGATGATTAAAGATGATCCACCCCCCAGAATTCTGGAAATTAAAGCAAAAATAAACAAATGGGATCTAATCAAAATTAAAAGCTTCTGCACAACAAAGGAAAATATAAGCAAAGTGAAAAGACAGCCTTCTGAATGGGAGAAAATAATAGCAAATGAAGCAACTGACAAACAACTAATCTCAAAAATATACAAGCAACTTATGCAGCTCAATTCCAGAAAAATAAATGACCCAATCAAAAAATGGGCCAAAGACCTAAATAGACATTTCTCCAAAGAAGACATACAGATGGCTAACAAACACATGAAAAGATGCTCAACATCACTCATTATCAGAGAAATGCAAATCAAAACCACAATGAGGTACCACTTCACACCAGTTAGAATGGCTGCGATCCAGAAGTCTGCAAGCAATAAATGCTGGAGAGGGTGTGGAGAAAAGGGAACCCTTTTACATTGTTGGTGGGAATGCAAACTAATACAGCCACTATGGAGAACAGTGTGGAGATTCCTTAAAAAATTGCAAATAGAATTGCCTTATGACCCAGCAATCCCACTGCTGGGCATACACACCGAGGAAACCAGAATAGAAAGAGACACATGTACCCCAATGTTCATCGCAGCACTGTTTATAATAGCCAGAACATGGAAACAACCTAGATGTCCATCAGCAGATGAATGGATAAGAAAGCTGTGGTACATATACACAATGGAGTATTACTCAGCCATTAAAAAAAATACATTTGAATCAGTTCTAAGGAGATGGATGGAACTGGAGCCGATTATACAGAGTGAAGTAAGCCAGAAAGAAAAACACCAATACAGTATACTAACGCATATATATGGAATTTAGAAAGATGGGGATGATGACCCTGTATGCGAGACAACAAAAGAGACTCAGATCTACAGAGTGAACTGTTGGACTCTGGGGGAGAGAGGGAGGGAGAGGGTGGGACGAGAAGGGAGAATGGCATTGAAACATGTATACTATCAAGCAAGAAACGAATCGCCAGTTGATGTCAGATGCAGAATGCAGGATGCAGGAGAGGACCCAGAGGGATGGCATGGGGTGGGAGGTGGGAGGGGATTCATGTTTGGGAACGCATGTACACTCGTGGTGAATTCATGTCAATATTTGGCAAAACCAATTCAGTATTGTAAAGTAAACTAAAGTTAAAATAAAAATTAAAAAAAAATCAAACCTTAAAATAAATAAATAAATAAATAAATAAAGATGCTGCTGCTGCTGCTGCAGCTGCTGCTAAGTCGCTTCAGTTGTGTCCAACTCTGTGCGACCCCATAGACGGCAGCCCACCAGGCTCCGCCATCCCTGGGATTCTCCAGGAAAGAACACTGGAGTGGGTTGCCATTTCCCTCTCCAATGCACGAAAGTGAAAAGCGAAAGTGAAGTCATTCAGCCCTTAGCGACCCCATGGACTGCAGCCTACCAGGCTCCTCCGTCCATGGGATTTGCCAGGCAAGAATACTGGAGTGGGTTACCGATGAGCTTCTTTCTTTTTTATGTGGGGAAATTAGAGGAAACAACGAGATACATTCTAATTTAGAATCTCATTTCTGTGCCATTTCTATCCCAGCTGAAAAACCAGAAATGGCTAAGAAAAACCAATCTTTGACAACTGAGTTCATTCTCAAAGGACTTACAGATCATCCAGTGCTGAAGACCCTTCTGTTTCTGGTGTTTCTTACCATCTATCTGATCACTATGGTGGGCAATCTTGGTCTGGTGGCATTGATTTTTATGGAACGTCATCTTCACACTTCAATGTACATCTTCCTGGGTAACCTCGCTCTGATGGATTTCTGTTGCTCCAGTGCCATAATCCCCAAGATGCTACAGAATTTATCTTCTAAAGACAGAATGATCTCCCTCTATGAATGCATGGTACAATTTTATTTTCTCTGCCTTGCTGAAACTGCAGATTGCTTTCTCCTGGCAGCAATGGCCTATGACCGCTATGTGGCCATCTGCAAACCACTGCAGTACCACACTATGATGTCAAAGAAACTCTGCATTCAGATGACCACAGGGGCCTACATAGCTAGTAACCTGCATTCTATGATTCATGTAGGACTTTTATTGAGGTTAACTTTCTGTAGATCTAGTCAAATTGACCACTTTTTCTGTGACATTCTTCCACTATATAGACTTTCCTGTACTGACCCTTATATTAATGAACTAATGATATATATTTTTTCAATGCCCATTCAAATCATTACCATTGCCACTGTCTTGATTTCTTATGTTTACATTCTTTTCACTGTTTTCAAGATGAAATCCAGAGAAGGGAGAGGTAAAGCCTTATCTACTTGTGCATCCCACTTTCTATCTGTCTCAATATTCTACATTTGTCTTCTCATGTATATTCGACCATTTGAAGAAGGGGATAAAGATATACCAGTGGCAATTTTTTACACAATAGTAATTCCTTTATTAAACCCTTTTATTTATAGCCTGAGAAATAAGGAAGTGATAAATGTTCTGAAAAAAATTATGAGGACCTATAATATTCATAAATAAACTTAATCTATGGAAAACTAAAATGATTTATAGATTAAGGGACACAGAAAATGAAAACTATATTCTTATGTAGAGTATTAATCTGTAAATCATTAGACTATGTTAGTTTAAAGATATATGAATGAAATTCAAAATTGTCCAGCAGATCTTAATCCAAATTCCACAAATACCAGACTAAATCAGGAGGAAACTCAATAATAACTTTTGTTACCAACTCAGATTATTCTTATAGAATTGTCTCAGGTCAGTGTTTTCAACTTAATAACTCAGCAAAGAATCAAAATTAAATGTTTAGAAGAATTTGCCTTGATTTACCTTGTTTAGATAATGGAAAACATATCTGATTCTATGTAGACTATTTGAAACACGTAAAATTTTCTGGCAGACTGAAATGATAATTTTTATTCAGAAAACTGAGCTGGTAGACACAAGTAGATGAGTTTGAGGGAGAGAGAGACTAGAAACAAGCTAACTAATTGCATGTGTAAGCATGTGCTCAGTTGCTCATGATAGCTTATGGGAATGGTGCCACTGGATTCATGGTTGTCAAATGAGAAGATTTAACTCTGGGACCAAAGACAGTCTCAGTCACTCAGAGCTTTGTGCAGAATTTATTAAAGTAAAAGGGATAGAGAAAGCATCCAGCAAAAGGCACTGAAAGGGGGCAGGAATGTACCCGCCTCACTAGTTTAAGCGGGGCCTTATATAATTCTCAACCAGCTGCTGAGAATAGATAAAAAATATGTCAAGGCTATGAGAATTTTGCCCAGACCCTTTCCTGTAACATACATCCTGGGATGACATCAGCACAAGATTAGCCAGAAAGAACAGGTTAACTCAGAGCTCAAGACTGTGGAAGTTTTTACCCAGACCTTCTCCCATAACAAGTATCTGAAGCTCAAAAAAATGCATGTCCTTCAACAAGTGATACTGTTGCCTACGAGGACTACTTGTTTCAAACAAAAGAAAGTGAAAAAGAAAAAACGTTTACCTCCTCCTTAAAGGGGCCTTAGGCTTGGACTCATCAACCTGCCTAAGTTAACTATTTCACTCAAGTTGTATCCAAGTCTCTGCAACCCCTTGGACTGTAGAGACCTTCAGGATCCTCTGTCCATGGAATTTTCCAGGTGAGAATATTGGAGTGGATTGCCATATCCTACTCCAGGGAATCCTCGATCCTAGGATCAAATCTGAGTCTCTTGCACCTCCCACACTGGCAGGCAGATTCTTTACCACTGCACAACCTGGAAAGCCCCTAACTTTGCAATAATCTATATTTAAAGTAATGAAGTTTGATCTAGATACAATTCCAAGAATGGGGAAAAAAGGAGTGAGAAGGAATAAACACACACACACACACAGTCACATATACGTTTTGTAGAATAATTAATAACAAATTATAACAAGTTGGCTACAGTAGATTCAGATCTACTTTAACCTTAAGTGTGATTAAGATCCTTTGCCTTTTTGAAGGCATCAATCATATTATATATTATGGAACACAGAATAGCAACTTACATACTATATATTCAATAAGCATTCTAAAAAATATTAATGAAGGTAGTTTTTTATTTTTCTAATTTTTGAGTAATGTTGAAATATATTAATATTTTTTTTTCTGGCCATTTTTACTTCTATGAATTTTCTATTCACTTTCTCTTTGTCTTACTATCTTTTTCCTCATTTGTACCAATGTTTATAGAGAAAAAATATTAAAATGTTGTGACTATTAGTGGTAAATAATTTCTCTGTGTGCTGATAGTATGTTCATACTTGTTTGTGTTATTTATAATAAAATTATAAAATTGATATATTTATTAATTTTTCACATACAATCTCTTTCATGCACTTTTGTTTAGAATTTCTTCTCTTAATCCAAATTCTAGTATTAGCCAATATTCTGTTTTTCCTTCTTTTCTATTTTTTTTTCTCCTCTTCCTCCCCATTTTCCTCCTTTTTTGTGTGTGTGATAGTTTGTATTTGACCTTTGACTCTTCCTGGAAACTAGTATATGGCATGAATTGAACATGTAACTTTACTTGGCTTTTTTATCCAAAAAAAATCCACAACTTAATTCAACTCAAATAAACATCAAAGGAGGACTTCTTTGGGAAAGTGGCAAAATTAATTCTAAAAGTTTTGTAGAAAAATAATAATCAATAAGCAAACAGATGATGCATTATCTGTTAAAATATATAATGAAGTACCAGTAACTTAAATAATTTGGTTGCAAATTAAGAATCAGTATATAGACAAATCAATAAATGAGATTATCCAAAAGTAAATTCCCAAATAAAACAGGAAGAGCAAAACAAACCAATCAGGAAAGAAAGGGTTGCTTAATGAATAGTCTTCCATCAATTGATTAACTCTTTCTTCCATTTGTGTTAAACTTTATAAATTTCCTCTCATTCAGAGATATCCTATAAATCTACTTCATATTTTTTTCCACCTTAAGTTTTTATACATAGCACTTTTACTCAACTGGAATTCATTCTATAATATGAAGTAAAAATTAAAATTTGATTTTATGGCTAAATGGCATTTATTACTAACTCTTCTCTTACTAAATTTTTATGCCTCCTTTCTGTTTATATACTCACATACACATGCATACACAAAGAGGTCTATTTCTAGCTTATCTAGTCTGCACAATAAAAACAAGACAGTTCTAGGGGATCAATGTGGCAAACTAGGAGGGTGTGGACCTCATTTCCCACCATGAACACATCAAAATATATCTATATGTAGAGTAATTCTCACTGAAAACAAACTGGAGACTGACAGATTCTTGTACAACCAAGGCTGTAAGAGAGAACCACATGGAATTAGATAGGAAGGTAAGAGAACTGAACAGATCAGGACTTGCTCCTTTTAGAGGGGACACAGAAGAAAAGAGGGATTATACAAGTGGTGATACTTTCTGAGGAGTGAGTGGTTGCAGCAACATATTGCGTACTCTAGTCCAGGGTTTGTAACACTGAGAAGTGGAGTCCTCTTACCTGGTTTGAAGGCTGTAAGAAAGCTAGACTGCTTATGAAGAGCATGCATATACTCGTTTGCTCCCAAACCAAGATAGAGGAAGTAGATTTCCCGTGACTGCCCTGAGTTGAGCACTTGTTTCACCCCTGCTTGTTCTACTGCATAGCTCCGTGCTAGAGCAAGGGCTGCTGTGGCTGATAGGAAAACTCAGTTGTGAGAGATGGAGTAGGCTTGGATCTTGAACACATCTGAAAGAGGCAAGTGAAGTGAAAGTCTCTGTCGTGTCAGACTCTTTGTGAAACCATGGATTATACATAAGTCCATGGAATTCTCCAGACCAGAATACTGGAGTGGGTAGCCTATCCCTTCTCCAGGGTATCTTCCCAACCCAGGAACAGAACCAGAGTCTCCTGCACTGCACGCAAATTCTTTACCAACTGAGCTATCAGGGAAGCCCCTGAAAGAGGTGGGACAGCAATTAATGGTGTTTAGAAAGGTAGTGCATCAGAAGCATTCTGCAACTCTGAACAAGCCCAGAACCACCATAGCTCTTACCAGACCCATGCAGAGTATCCACTCCAGCTCCTCTAGCTCCAGCATTGCTTCCCTCTGGGATGGGGGCACTGGTGCTGGGATGGGGAGAACCCACACATAGAAGGAACAGAGCTACCTCAGACTTGACACCTCTGGCTCCAACTTTCTCACCTCCAGCCCTGCCTGCTACCAAGGTGATAACTGTCAGGACATCCAGGGAAAACGCTAAGTCCGATGCAGATTTCCCACCAAAGCTACTAGGCATAGGCAGACTGTACAAGCATGCTCCCACAAAAGGACACCACTTTAAGACTAAAGTAAGTAAATGTTTCACCTCATTTCACAGAAAGAGAGAAAGTTAAACAAAAATGAGGAAATAGGCAATTTTGTCCCGATTAAAATAACAGGACAAAATCCACAAAATAATAACTAATTAAACAGAAATAAATGATTTACCAGATAAGGAGTTCAAAGCATTAGTGATGATAATGCTAACTGAATTAGGGAAATGAATATATGAATACAGTGAAAATTTTAAGAAGGAATTACAAAATATAAAGAAAGAATCAGTCAGCACTACTAACAGTAGACTAAGTGCATTCATCATACACACAAATGATAACTATGTGAGGGGATGATACGTAAATTAGCTTGACTGGAGTAATAACTGTTCTATGTATATATTAAGTCATGTTGTACATCTTAAATATATACATTTATATTAAAAGTGTATAGAAATATTATAAAAGAAATAACTACTTAATTTCAGAAATGAACTGGGTTCTTATTTACTTCAGGATTGACTGGTTTGATCTCCTTACAGTCCAAGGGGCTCTCAAGAGTCTTCTCCAACACCACAGTTCAAAGGCATCAATTCTTCAGTGCTCAGCTTTCTTTATGGTCTACCTCTCATATACATACATACTACTGGAAAAACCATAGGTTTGACTATATGGAACTTTGTCAGTAAGTGTGTCATAGCTTTTCTTCAAGGAACAATCATTTGGAGTTTCATGGCTGCAGTCACCACCTGCAGTGATTTTGGAGCTCAAAATAATAAACTCTGTCACTGTTTTCATTGTTTCCTCACCTATTTGCAATGAAGAGATGAGATCAAATGTCATGATCTTTGTTTTTTGAATGATGAATTTTAAGCCAGCTTCTTCATTCTCCTCTTTCATTTACATCAAGAGGCTCTTTAGTTCTTTTTCACTTTCTGCCATAAGAGTGGTGTCATCTGCATATCTGAGGTTTCTGACATTTCTCCTGGCAATCTTGATTTCTGCTTGGGCTTTATCCAGTCCAGCATTTCACATGATGTACTCTGCATATAAGTTAACTAAGCCGGGTGACAATATATAGCTTGACATACTCCTTCCCCAATCTGGAACCTGTCTGTTGTTCTATGTCCCATTTCTAACTGTTCCTTCTTGACCTGGATAGAGGTTTCGCAGGAGGCAGGTATGGTGGTCTGATAACACCACGTCTTTAAGAATGTTTCACAGTTTGTTGTGGTTCATACAACACAAGAGAAGACTCTACACATGGATATCACCAGATGGTCAACACTGAAATCAGACTGATTATATTCTTTGCAGCCAAAGATGGAGAAGCTCTATTCAGTCAGCAAAAACAAGACCAGGAGCTGACTGTGGCTCAGATCATGAACTCCTTATTGCCAAATTCAGACTTAAATTGAAGAAAGTAGGAAAAACCACTAGACCATTCAGGTATGACCTAAATCAAATCCCTTATAATTATACAGTGGAAGTGAGAAATAGATTTAAGGGACTAGATCTGATAGGTAGAGTGCCTGATGAACTATGGACTGAGATTCGTGACATTGTACAGGATACAGGGATCAAGACCATCCAATGGAAAAGAAATGCAAAAAAGCAAAATGGCTATCTGGGGAGGCCTTATAAATAGCTGTGAAAAGAAGAGAAGCGAAAAGCAAAGGAGAAAAGGAAAGATATAAGCATCTGAATGCAGAGTTCCAAAGAACAGCAAGCAGAGATAAGAAAGCCTTCCTGAGTGATCAATGCAAAGAAATAGAGGAAAACAACAGAATGGGAAAGACTAGAGATCTCTTCAAGAAAATTAGAGATACCAAGGGGACATTTCATGCAAAGATGGGCACGAAAAAGGACAGAAATGGTATCGATCTCACAGAAGCAGAAAATATTAAGAAGAGGTGGTAATAATACACAGAAGAAATATACAAAAAAGTATCTTAATGACCCAAATAACCATGATGATGTGATCACTCACCTAGAGCCAGACATCCTGGAATGTGAAGTCAAGTGGGCCTTAGAAAGCATCACTACAAACAAAGCTAGTGGAGGTGATGGAATTCCAGTTGAGCTCTTTCAAATCCTGAAAGATGATGTTGTGAAAGTGAGGCACTCAATATGCCAGCAAATTTGGAAAACTCAGCAGTGGCCACAGGACTGGAAAAGGTCAGTTTTCATTCCAGTCCCAAAGAAAGGCAATGCCAAAGAATGCTGAAACTACTGCACAAGTGCACTCATCTCACACGCTAGTAAAGTAATGCTCAAAATTCTCCAAGCCAGCTTCAGTGATACGTGAACTGTGAACTTCCAGATGTTCAACTTGGTATTAGAAAAGGCAGAGGAACCAGAGATCAAATTGCCGACATCCGCTGGATCATCAAAAAAGCAAGAGTACCAGGAAAACATCTATTTCTGCTTTATTGACTATGCCAAAGCCTTTGACTGTGTGGGTCATAATAAACTGTGGAAAATTCTGAAAGAGATGGGAATACCAGACCACCTGACCTGCCTCTTGAGAAACCTGTATGCAGGTCAGGAAGCAACAGGTAGAACTGTATATGGAAAAACAGACTGGTTCCAAACAGGAAAAGGAGTGCACCCTGCTTATTTAACTTATATGCAGAGTACATCATGAGAAACACTAGGCTGTAAGAAGCACAAGCTGAAATCAAGATTGCCAGGAGAAATATCAATAACCTCAGATATGCAGATGGCACCACCCTTATGGCAGAAAGTGAAGAGGAACTAAAAAGCCTCTTGATGAAAGTGAAAGAGAAGAGTGAAAAAGTTGGCTTAAAGCTCAACATTCAGAAAACGAAGATCATGGCATTGGGTCCCCTCACTTCATGGGAAATAGATGGGGAAACAGTGGAAACAATGTCAGACTTTATTTTTTGAGGCTCCAAAATCACTGCAGATGGTGATTGCAGCCATGAAATTAAAAGACGCTTACTCCTTGGGAGGAAAGTTAGATAGCAAGCTAGATAGCATATTAAAACGCAGAGACATTACTTTGCCAACAAAGGTCCATCTAGTCAAGGCTATAGTTTTTCCAGTGGTCATGTTCGGATGTGAGAGTTGGACTGTAAAGAAAGCTTAGCGCCAAAGAATTGATGCTCTTGAACTGTGGTGTTGGAGAAGACTATTGAGAGTCCCTGGGACTGCAAGGAGATGCAACCAGTTTATTCTAAAGCAGATCACTCCTGGGTGTTCATTGGAAGGACTGATGCTAAAGCTGAAACTCCAATACTTTGACCACATCATGCAAAGAGTTGACTCACTGGAAAAAGATCCTGATGCTGGGAGGGATTGGGGGCAGGAGGAGAAGGGGACGACTGAGGATGAGATGGCTGGATGGCATCACCAACTCGATGTACATAAGTTTAAGTGAACTCCGGGAGTTGGTAATGGACAGGGAGGCCTGGCATGCTGTGATTCATGGAATCACAAAGAGTTTGACATGACTGAGCGACTGAACTGAACTGATACAGCGAAAGGCTTTAGCATAGTCAATGAAGCAGAAGTAGATGTTTTTCTGGAATTCTCTTGCTTTTTCTATGATGCAACAGATGTTTGCAATTTGATCTCTGGTTCCTCTGCCTTTTCTAAATCCAGCTTGAACATCTGAAGTTCTTGGCTCACTCATTGTTGAATCCTAGCTTACTTTGCTAGCCATGAGATGAGTGCAATTGTGTGGTAGTCTGAACATTCTTTGGCATTGCCCTTCTTTGGGACTGGAATTGAAACTTATCTTTTCCAGTCCTATGGCCACTGCTGAGTTTTCCAAGTTTGCTAGAATATTGAGTGCAGCACTTTCACAGTGTCATCTTTCAGGATCTGAAATAGCTCAACTGGAATTCCATCACCTCCACTAGCTTTGTTCGCAGTGATGCTTCCTAAGGCCCACGTGACTTCACATTCCAGGATGTCTGGCTCTAGACAAGTGATGACACCATCATGGTTATTTGGGTCATTAAGATCCTTTTTGTATATTTCTTCTGTGTATTCTTGCCACCTCTTCTTAATATCTTCTGCTTCTGTTAGATCGATGCCATTTCTGTCCTTTTTTGTGCCCATCTTTGCATGAAATGTTCCTTTGATATCTCTAATTTTCTTGAAGAGGTCTCTTATTTTTCCCATTCTATTGTTTTCCTCTATTTCCTTTCATTGATTGCTGAGGAAGGCTTTCTTATCTCTCCTTTAGTGCTATTCTTTGGAACTCTGCATTCAGATGAACTAGTATGTATAAAATAAAAATGCAGAAGGATGTATTGTACAACACGAGAAGTAGCCATTATTTTATAATGACTTTAAATGTAGACTCTTGAGAGTCCCTTGGACTGCAAGGAGATCCAACCAGTCCATTCTGAAGGAGATCAGCCCTGGGATTTCTTTGGAAGGAATGATGCTAAAGCTGAAACTCCAGTACTTTGGCCACATCATGAGAAGAGTGCACTCACTGAAAAAGACTCTGATGCTGGGAGGGATTGGGGGCAGGAGGAGAAGGGGACGACCAAGGATGAGATGGCTGGATGGCATCACGGACTCGATGGACGTGAGCCTGACTGAACTCCGGGAGATGGTGCTGAACTGGGAGGCCTGGCGTGCTGCAATTCATGGGGTCACAAAGAGTCGGACACGACTGAGTGACTGAACTGAACTGAACTGAACCTATAAAAATAGTGAATCACTATGTTCTACACATGACCTGAATGTAATATCATAAATCAACTGTATTTCAATAAAAGAAAAAACAAATGATAGTTTATAGTTTATATTCTGATAGGTTGGACAGATATTTTTTAAATGATTATAGTAAATAGTATTATGATTGGGGAAGACTTTTTGCCTCTACCTGAAGTCAACATGTTAGGATTCAACAATGTTCAACAGGGAATCCTGGACTGCTGCAATCCATGGGGTTGCTCAGAGTCGGACATGACTGAAGTGACTTAGCAGCAGTAGCAGCAGCAATGATTAGTAATGTTGATCAACTTTTCATGTTCCTGTTGAACGTTTAAATATTTCTGGAAAATTTTCTTTTGAGTTACTATGCCCATTTAAGAAAAAATCCAATTGTTTATAATTTTGTTATTGAGTTGTATTAATTTCTTAATACACTTTAAATGTAAGCCCTTATTTTTTTACTGATAAATTTGAATAACTTTTTTCTGTATATTCTTCTTAAAATTAAAAGGTTCAGTTTGCAGAAGAGGTCACTAAGGATAATTGCTAGGATCATCCAAGAAGTCATTAAGGGCCATTGACAGGACACTGAAAACAATTTCGCTCATCTCAGGTCTCTGGAGTGGAGGTAGGACTGGAATCAACAGTGGTTTTCCACATAACAACATACAGCTGTCTTAAGAAGTATAAGTCACAGTTAAACTCAAAATGCCTATAATTTAATAAGGGAATTCTCCATACACATATTTTCAAAAAACAATGTAAATTACACATAAGGCATTCTAAAACATGTTGTGTACATAAGACATACATAAGAGTAGAGAGAACGGAGAATAGTTTGGCCTGGGACATTTAGTTAAATCTTTATGAGGTAACATTTTATATAAATTTGCTTTACAGAGAGGAAACAAAGATTCAGATATATGGGTAAAAATCAATAGGAATATGGCACGGACAGAATCAGTGTTTATGGAAACGTATGACACTGGGGAAAGGAATGAAAAAAGTGAATGATAATCAATGGATAATTAATCCCTTAGCTTTTCAGAATTACTTTCCTTAAAACTGAATAGTCCTCTCTTTAATCCTTAGTGATCTTCATGTAATTTCTAACATACAAATTTAACATATTTATTGTATGCTATTTTTAAATATTCACTCCTCTGAGAAAACATATGAAAACCTTTGCTCAAGAAAAAATATCTTTCTGACCTACTTCACTCTGTATAATAGGCTCTAGTACCATGTGTAAAATAGATAGCTGGTAAAAAGTTGCTATATAATACAGGGAGCCTAGCCTGGCACTCTGTGATGGCCTAAAAGGGTGCACTGCAGGGAGAGGAGGGAGGCTCAAGTGGGAGGTGATATAGTTATAATTACGGCTGATTTGCATTGTTGTAGGGCAGAAACACAGAGAAGGCAATGGCACCCCACTCCAGTACTCTTGCCTGGAGAATCCCATGGATGGAGGAGCCTGGTAGGCTGTGGTCCATGGGGTCGCTAAGAGTCAGACACTGCTGAGCGACTTCACTTTCACTTTTCACTTTCATGCATTGGAGAAGGAAATGGCAACCCACTCCAGTGTTCTTGCCTGGAGAATCCCAGGGACAGGGGAGCCTGGTGGGCTGCCATCTATGGGGTTGCACAGAGTCGGACACAACTGAAGTGACTTAGCAGCAGGGCAGAAACAAATACAACATTGTAAAGCAATTTTCCTCCAATTAAAAAAATTAAAAAGCTAAAACAAAAGAAAAATATCTATATATAGGAAAATGAGTTTTGATTTATTTTTAATCTTTAAAAATTGACAATGCACTTATTTGGGAACACTGTGCCAAATATGGGTACCCTAGATTTGTACAATAGCAAAAATTGATAAAGACAAATCTTTTCCACAGTAACCATCTTCCCTAAAATTATCAAAATAGTCTCATGAATCTTGAGTTTAAGAGCTGAGGTCATAAAAGATGATATGTTAGTGAAACAAATGTCCCCCAGAAGTCTGTGTGCCTGTATCACAAAGACACTGTGAGAAGCTTGAATAAAAAGCTCCTCTCATCATTGTAAAAAATATATATATGTTGGGAAAATTATACACACTCTAAATTAGAATCTTATATTTCCATCATTTCTATCTCAACAGACAACGTAGAGATGACTGAGGATAACCTCTCCTTGACAATTGAATTTATCCTCATAGGATTTACAGATCACCCACAGCTGATGACCCCTCTTTTTCTGGTGTTCTTTACCATCTATTTGATCACTATGGTGGGAAATCTTGGCCTGGTGGCATTGATAGTTACAGAGCATCATCTTCACACACCAATGTACATCTTCCTGGGGAATCTCACTCTGATGGATCCCTGTTGTTCCTGTGCCATTACCCCAAAGATGCTAGAGAACTTCTTTTCAAAAGACAGAATGATTTCCCTCTATGAATGCATAGTACAATTTTATTTTTTCTTCTTTGCTGAAACTGCAGATTGCTTTCTCCTGGCAGCAATGGCCTATGATCACTATGTGGCCATCTGCAAACCACTGCAGTACCACACTATGATGTCAAAGAAACTCTGCATTCAGATGACCACAGGGGCTACATAGCTCGAAACATTCATCCCACAATTCATGCAGGGTTTCTGTTTAGACTAACTTTCTGTAAGTCTCACCAAATCAATCACTTTTTGTGTGATGTCCTTCCATTATACAGACACTCCTGTGTGGATCCTTATATCAATGAATTGATGATATTCATCTTTGCAGGGTCAGTTTTAGTCTTCATATTACTGCAGTAATAATCTCTTACCTTTTTATTCTTTTCACAACTTTCAAGATGAAGTCCAAAGAGGAAAAAGGCAAAGCCTTATCTACGTGTGCATCCCACTTTCTCTCTGTCTCAATATTCTATGGTTCCCTTTTCATGTACATTAGACCAAGTTCAGTTAATGAAGAAGAAAAAGACATACCTGTTGCTATCTTTTATATTCTAGTTATTCCTTTATTAAAACCTTTTATTTATAGTCTAAGAAATAAGGAAGTAATAAAAGTCATGAAAAAAATTATGAAGATTTCATAACATTCTGAAACAAATATCATGCCCTATAGCCAACTGATTTTGAGTAAACTGTTTTTTCAATAATCGAGTATTATTGAATGGAAAAGTGAAAATGGCCACTATTTAATATACAAAATTACTAAAACACAGTTGGTGTATAAATCAAATAGCTTCAGAAAGGAGAGACAGAGATGTAGAGAACAAATAAATAGATGCCAAGGGGGCAGGGGGAGGGATGAATTGGGAGACTGGGATTGACATGTATACTCTACTGGCACTATGTATAAAACAGATAACTAATGAGAACCTACTGCATAGCAGCACAGGGAGCTCTACTCAGTGCTCTGTGGTGACCTAAATGGGAAGGAAATTCAAAACAGAGGAGATACATGCTAAAACATAGCTGATTCACTTTGCGCTACAGCAGAAACTAACACAACATTGTGAAGCAACTATACTCCAATAAAAATTAATTTTAAAAAGAATGAAGTAATGCCATTTGCAGCAACATGTATGGACCTGGAGATTATCATACTAAGTGAAGTAAGCCTGATAGAGAAAGACAAATATCATATGATATAGATTATATGTGGAATCTAAAATGAACATATTTACAAAACAGAAATAGACCCACAGACTTAGAAAGCAAACTGCTGGTTACCAAAGGGTGAGGGAGTGGGATAAACTGAGAGTTTGGGACTGATTTATACAAACTACTATATTTATAATAGTTAACCAACACATTTCTACTGTACTGCACAGGGAACTCTGCTCAATATTATATAATAGCCTAAATAGGAAAAGAATTTTAAAAAGAACATATATATATATATATTTGTATAACTGAATCACTTTGCTATACACCTAAAAATAAAATATTTTAAAACAACTATATTCCAATACAAAATAAACATTTTAAATAAACAAGTACATAAAATAAAATTTATATAAACTTCCAAAATTGGTTATCTTCAGCTTAAGAATATTTTTGCCATGGGATTTAGACAACAGCTGTTACCTCCTAGCACTCTTACAGCTTGAGAAATCAGGTGGGATCTTGGATGGAACTACAGATCCATTACAGGCCATGTCTTATACTGTTCATAGTTACTTGTTACTTATACTAAGCTCTGGGGCAGGCCCCACCAGGAGGTAGCTCTTTCTCTCTTCCTGGAGAATTTTACAAGATGAAGGTTAATCGACACCTGCAGTTCCCACTGTTACAGCTAGTCTCAAACACACACTAATATTCACCTTATTCCTCTGCTTGATTCATTACACTTCTGCTCCTCCAGATGACTATCATAATGGGACAGAAGCACATCCCTGGTGGTGGTGGTGGTGGGTGGGGGCGGGGGGGCACGGGGAATGGATCCTAACCCTGGGTTGTCTGAACCATTTGAGTACAAGGTTATTTGTCTATTTACTGTCAAATCTGAGCAAGAGAATACCAACCGATGCATATGAATCATCTCCATAACTATATTATGCTGATTCTACTCAAAATGAATTCCTTCCCACTTTAGAGTAAAAAAGGTTCAGAGTAGCACTCTTACCACCAAGTGGCTGACTGATCTTGAGTGATGTTGCCACACTGGGGGCCAGAGTGGTCTTTTTCTAGGCAAGTTGAACTTCTGGAAGTAACAGTTGCTAAATTAGCCTAGAAAAACTGGAACCTCTGCTATTAGGCAACTATGTATGCCTCCATCCCAGCCATATAGCCATTGTTTATGTGTCCATAATCCAGCACTGGCATGGTGGATGAACAAAGCTTTATGACCTCAACTGGCTGAGTTATTCTAATTTGGTTCTTTAGTAGCTCTTCCATAGTAGATGTTGTTGGAGGACATTTACATACAGTATGAGGTGCTCCGTACACCGTATCCATTCTGGGAGACCCATTCATATGCCTCTTCTTCCCAGTCTCTGACCTTCTCATCTCTCTCCCCCCAGGACACTGACCAATATCCAAATCATTCACCTCTACCCTGAATCTATATAGTTTTAACTTGGGCCACTTCTCTTTCTATACAGTAGAAATGGATAATCATTCCAATACTCTAAAGGATGAGTTCCCCTTATCAATGCCTTTCAAGATCACTCTGGCTGGCGCTATAGCTCAGTGGCAAATGGCTTGAGCTTACTGTCCAAAAATTAACTTGGCTGTTTGAGGCAAGATGTGTGAGTTGAGGGANCTCTGCATTCAGGTGCTTATATCTTTCCTTTTCTCCTTTGTTTTTCACTTCTCTTCTTTTCACAGCTATTTGTAAGGCCTCCCCAGATTGCGATGTTGCTTTTTTGCATCCCCTTTTCCATGGAGATGGTCTTGATCACTGTCTCCTGTACAATGTCACGAACCTCCGTCCATAGTTCATCAGGCACTCTATCTATCAGATCTAGGCCCTTAAATCTATTTCTCACTTCCACTGTATAATCATAAGGGATTTGATTTAGGTCATACCTGAATGGTCTAGCAGTTTTCCCTACTTTCTTCAATTTAAGTCTGAATTTGGTAATGAGGAGTTCATGATCTGAGCCACAGTCAGCTCCTGGTCTGGTTTTTGTTGACTGTATAGCGCTTCTCCATCTTTGGCTGCAAAGAATATAATCAGTCTGATTTTGGTGTTGACCATCTGGTGATGTCCATGTGTAGAGTCTTCTCTTGTATTGTTGGAAGAGGGTGTTTGCTATTCCTGAGCTGGGACCCACCAAAACTTGCTTCCTTCTCTATTTGGGCAGATGTGTCTTTGTATAGGATCTTTTCCTCTATGTCAGACATTTTTAAATGTTTGGAAATAGATTCAAACAAGTCTGTGAATTTCCATTCACAGCCCTAAGATTATAATTATATACCATACATCATTATACCTTTTTCTGAATATAAGATTATTAATTTTTTAATTGATAATAGTGTTAGTTGGAATAACATTGTTTTTAAATCAATACACAAAATATAACTTTTAATAGCAATACTTTTAGCAATACTTAATAGCAATACTTTTAATAGCAATTCTTACTCCATTTTCATATTTTATACTACACATAATATTTTAGCATAGTGGTACTTCTACTAAGTCATAGATAAAATGTACATATTCAGAATATACTCCCCAAGATTTTAGTAATATGAATATACACCAAAAATGACTTGGAACTCTCCACTAGTGAAGCCACCATAAGATGGAACAAAGTGGAGTTACATAATTAGATGTGACAATCTAGAGGAAAATCTAGTATTAAAGAGGAAGGTCAAGTATGAAACTAAGGGAAACACAAGCATCATTAAACACCAACAGAGAAAAACAACCCAGCATAAAAGACAGAAATGAAACAGTCAGGAAGATAGAAACAGTGAGCACTATCACAGAACAAGAGGTGAAGATATTTTAAAATACCAAACATCACAGTTTGGTTAGAAAGATAATTACATGTTCTTTGGAGCTGAAATTTAGAGTTGGTTGTGACCTTATTGAGAGAGAGAGTTTGGTGAATTGGCAGGGACAGAAAAGAATGGGAAGGAACCAGTCAGAAAAGTTTCTATTTTCCAATTCCATCTATACTACCTGTACCTGTATCTCCTATATCCCTTGGACTATAAGGAGGTTCAACCAGTCCATCCTAAAGGAAATCAGTCTTGAATAATCATTGGAAGGACGGATGTTGAGGCTGAAACTCTAATACTTTGGCCACCTGATGTGAAAAACCAACTCACTGGAAAAGACCCTGTTGATGGGAAATATGAAGGCAAGAGGAGAAGGGGATGACAGAAGATGAGATGGTTGGATGGCACCACCTACACGATGGACATGAGTTTGAGTAGGCTCCGAGAGTTGGTAATGGATAGGGAAGCCTGGAGTGCTGCAGTCCATGGGGTCACAAAGAGTCAGACACAACTGAGCGACTGAACTGAACTGAATCTCCAATATCAGGTATGAGTAAGCCTCAGCCACCCTAGTTTACTATTTATATATATTATATATATATTATTTATATCATTATAATATATAAACTATTTATATATTTTTTATTAGGTCTTGCTCTTTCAAGCTTCCAGGATTTTTACATATGCTCCCATTAGTCTTCTTATTTTCCTCATGTGCATCATTTATTATAACTCTACTTATCCTGCAAAGTTAATCTGAAATGGCACTTCCGATGAGGAATCTTTCTTTTTTCCTCTGGGTCTTCATCCACTTCATTCACCATGTTTATATGTGACCTATTTACACTTTTTAATATCAGAGCCTGAATTGCCTTCTAGTTAGCAATGCAAGTGTCTTTCTCTCACTAGATTATGAGCTTCTTGTGGAGCCATTTCCAAAACCTAAATATTTCTCATCCTGTGCTCATTCTACCTACCATCTCTTCCAGCACCCTGTATATTAGAAGTACTTGATTGAAGTTAAACAGAACTGAAACTTTAAATATCAGTGAAGCGTATATTGAGAATCTAACTCAGTGTGTTGTCAGAAGCACAGAATACGTAAGACATGATTGGTACTTTATGGATATTTAGCCAGTACTTTTATAATCAACACATAAGAAGTCACATGTAACCAAGTGGCAAATGCAGTGTGATAGCAGGCAGTTACTAAGCAGAACAGGAAAAGGAACATCAATATAATTGAAAGGAATGTCCTCATGGAGATCTGACTTAAGATCAAGAATGAGTATATTGGGCTGAAAAGAGAGGCTGAACAAGGTGTTCTAGCTGAAGTAAACTTTAAGTGTAAATTAATCAAGCAGGCACACACAAGACCAGTGAAGGAATAAACACAACCAAGTGTCATGACCTGAGGTTAGAAGAAGAAATCAGGATCATAAGTAAGATACTGAAAGACTGTGGACCATCTAGAATACTAAGTTGTTTTTAAAAATGGATTGTTTGAAACTAATGAAAGAGCATGTCAAATTCTTGAGCAGGAAAATATAATTTCTTTCACCTAACAGGTATTTGTTGACCATTACAATCTGCCACATACTATCAAGGCATTATAAACATGGAAATGAACATAACAGAGAAAAAAACCTTTTCCATTTAGCTCCACATGCTAATGGTGAGGGAGTTATTGATTGACTATAAATGTACCAACAAATAAATATGTAGTATACTGAAGAGTGATTAGTGGAATGTAGTGGAAAAAAAACAGGGTAAGAAGGATAAAGGCAGCTGGAAAGCTGAAAAGCAAGGAGAACCATGTAGATAATTCATGTTGTTGCTGTTATTGTTTAGTCACTGCTTTAGTTGATAAGTTGTGTCTGACTCCTTAGCGACACCATGGACTATAATCCCTCTGTCCATGCGATTTCCCAGGCAAAAATACTGGAGTGAGTTGCCATTTCCTTTTCCACGGGATCTTTCTGACCTAGGGATTGAACTTGCATCTCTTTCTTCCATTGCAGGTGGATTCTTTACTGCTGAGCCACCAGGGAAAGTGAAAGTGAAGTCGATCAGTCATGTCCGACTCTTTGCGACCCCGTGGACTATAGCCCACCATGCTCCTCTGTCCATGGGATTTTCCAGGCAAGAGTACTGGAGTGGGTTGCCATTTCCTTCTCCAGAAGGTCTTCCCGACCCAGGGATCGAACCCAGGTCTCCCACATTGTAAGAAAGATGCTTTACCATCTGAGCCACCAGGGAAGCCCTAGGTAATTCGTATTTGGAACTAAATAATAATATCAGAGTTTCCAATGATATTTTGCAAAACATCAGGACACATCAACTCACAGATGACCCAGGATAAAACTACCACATTTTCTAGTCTCCTCTCAAAATTCTAATCACCTTTCATAAACCATATTAATTCCTCCAATAAAAAAAGGTCAAGCCAACATGAGACTCTTTCTTGTTCATATTGCATTTAAGCAGAATAATAAACAGAATTTTAAAATGAGGTCAGTTACATATTAATCAATGGATAATGATCAAATAACCTTAGTGACCTTAATGAAAGTAAACTGTTTTAACCTCATTTTTTCACAGGTCATCCTGATGTGTGTCGGTGACTGAATCTCCATATGGAAATATACTGGTGTCACTGTGGGGAAATCCCTTAGGATTTGATGGAAAATTTTAGTTTGTAATGTAAGGAACATAATTATTGACTCTGGCCTATTTGTATTTGCCCATATTTTCATTCTTTTAATCCCAAAAGTTTTAAGAGACTAAGGTTTATATTCTGAAATTCTATGAGATCCAATATCACAAAGCAAACATGAAACACTGCAAAAGTTTCTGCTGTGAAATCTAGGTAAGAGAAGTACTCTAATTTATTTTTAATATTAGTATCCCTTAATATTTATTTATCTAAAGTATTTTGTTGTTATTAGATTTCAATTACTCAGTTATCTTTTTACCTCTTCCCCAAACTGAAGGCTATGGAAAAACTAGAATGATATTCAAACTGTAAAGTACTCTGACCTTTCTTGTCAGTTAGAATTTTAAAAAATACACAGGTAAAGACAGAGAGTAATCGTTAAATAATTTAGGAACTTGCTCTGAATGCTTTCCTAGCTTACCCCAATAATCCAACAGCTAATATTTAATATTTTACAACAAACATTTTTCA
>SJYQ01004907.1:483345-497122 GCA_006410935.1 Redunca redunca
ACATGGCCAAGCATCCTGAGGTGACAGGAAAAATCAAGGCTGTAGTCAAGATACAGAGACACTGTAGAACATCTAGAATACCAAAAGAAGGAGAAATGATTTGGTTTGAAAATGAATTAAAGAACATTTCAAACTCTTAAGTTGGTGAATAATTTTTTTTCTTTCATCTGACAGGTATTTGGTGAGCACTACAAAGAGCCATTTATTATTCAAGCTGTTGGAAATACAGGAATGAATGTAACACAGATTCTCTTTCCACATTAGCCTACCTGCTAATGGTGGGTGAGGGGTAAAGTAGGTGGAGTAATCTATTACAGATGAACTAATAAATAAATTTGTAGTATATCAAAGAGTGATTAATGTAATGAAGGGGGGAAATAGAATAAGAAACATAAAGGCAGTTGGGTAAACATAAAAAAAAAGGAGAACCATCTCAGTAATTCATAGAAAGTGAAAGTGAAGTCGCTCAGTCATGTTCAACTCTTTGTGATCCCATGGACTGCAGTCTACCAGGCTTCTCTGTCCATGGGATTTTCCAGTAATTCATATGTAGGACTAAATAATGGGTTTCCAGAGAGGTAGTTATAAGACATTCAGTTCAGTTCAGTCACTCAGTTGTGTCCATTTCTTTGAAACTCCATGGATGGAGCATGCCAGGCTTACCTGTCCATCACCAGCTCCCAGTCTGTGCTCAAACTCATGTCCATCCAGTCAGTGATGCCATCCAACCACTTCATTCTCTGTCATCTCTCTTCCTCCCGCCTTCAATCTTTCCCAGCATCAGGGTCTTTTCCAATGAATCAGTTCTTTGCATCATACGGCCAAATTATTGGAGCTTCAGCTTCAGCATCAGTCCTTCCAATGAATATTCAGCACTGATTTCCTTTAGGATTGACATTTTTGATCTCCTTGCAGACCAAGGGATTCTCAAGAGTCTTCTCCAACACCACAGTTCAAAAGCATCAATTCTTCTGCACTCAGCTTTCTTTGTAGTCCAACTCTCACACCCATACATGACTACTGGAAAAACCATAGCTTTGACTAGATGGACATTTGTCAGCAGACATTTGTCTCTGCTTTTTAATATGCTGTTTAGGTTGGTCATACCTTTTCTTCTAAGGAGCATGTCTTTTAGTTTCCTGGCTGCAGTCACAATCTGCAGTGATTTTGGATCCCAAGAAAATAAAGTCTGTCACTGTTTCCATTGTTTCCCCATCTATTTGCCATGAACTGATGGGACCAATGCCATCATCTTAGTGTTTGAAAGCTGAGTTTTAAGCCAGCATTTTCATTCTCCTCTTTCATCTTCATCAAGAGGCTCTTTAGTTCCTCTTTGCTTTCTGCCATAAGGGTGGTGTCATCTATATATCTGTGGTTATTGATATTTCTCCCAGCAAACTCGATTCCAGCTTGTGATTCATCCAGTCCAGCATATCACATGATGTATTCTGCAGAGAAGTTAAATAAGCAGTGTGACAATATACAGCCTTGTCATACTCCTTTCCCAATTTGGAACCAGTCCATTGTTCCACATCTGGTTCTAACTGTTGCTTCTTTGCCTGCATCCAGATTTCTCAGGAGGCAGTTAAGGTGGTCTGGTATTCCCATCTCCTTAAGAATTTTCCACAATTTGTTGTGATCCACACAGTCAAATGTCCATGAAGCAGAAGTAGATATTTTTCTGGAACTCTCTTGCTTTTTCTATGATCCAACAGACATTGGTAATTTGATCTCTGGTTCCTCTGCCTTTTCTAAAACCAGCTTGAACATCAGGAAGTTCACGGTTCATGTACTGTTGAAGCTTGGCCTGGAGAATTTTGAGCATGAGTTTGTTAGGGAGATGAGTGCTATTGTGCAGTACTTTAAACATTCTTTGACATTGCCCTTCTTTGGGATTGGAAATGAAAACTGACCTTTTCCAGTCCTGTGGCCACTGCTGAGTTTTTCAATTTTGCTGGCATATTGAGTGCAGCACTTTCACAGCATCATCTTTTAGAATTTAAAATAGCTCAACTGGAATTCTATCACCTCCACTAGCTTTGTTTGTGGTGATGCTTTCTAAGGCCCACTTGACTTCACATTCCAGGATGTCTGGTTCTAGGTGAGTGATCACACCATCGTGGTTATCTGGATAATGAAGATCTTTTTTGAATATTTCTTCTGTCTTCTTGCCACCTCTTCTTAATATCTTTGGGACAAACCAAGTCAGTTTGATGACCTTCACTGAACACACCAAACCTTTTAGTCTCCTCTAAAAATTCTAATCATACTCATAAACCATATTAATTCATCCAGTAAAAGGCCAAGCTAACACAAGACCCTTTTCTTCTCATTTTAAATTTATGTAGAATAATAAAGAGAATTTTTAAATGAGGTCAGTTACTTAATAATCAACAGGTGATGCTCAAATGACCTTAATGACCTTAGTGAGNGTGAGGGCAACTGGTTTTAACCTCATTATCTTATAAAGAATCCTGATGTGTCCAGAAAAATACCTTAAGATTTGTGGAAACTTTTAACTTTCATTTTAAGGAACATAATTATTGACTCTAACCTATTTGTAGCCAGCCATATTTTCATTCTTTTAATCCCAAATGTTTTAGAAAACAAGATTTATATTCTGAAATTCTGTGAGCCCTAACACCACAAAACAAATATGAGAAAGTACAAATCTAGGCAAGGAAAATATTCTTTTTACTTTTAATACTACCCTTTAATATGGGGTTGAAGAAAGAAATTGCAACCCACTCCAGCATTCTTGCCTGAGAGAATTCCATGGACAGAGGAGCCTGGCAGGCTACAGTGCATGGGGTCACAAAGAGTCGGACACGACCGAGTGACTAACACTAGGGTGTACCTAAAGGATACATGCCTAGGGAAATATGTGTAATCTAAAAAATAAACCAAACTAGCAAATGAAGCAAAACAGAAACATATTTATACATATAGAGAACAAACTAGAGGTTATCGGTGGGTAGAGGGAAGAAGCGGGGGGCAAGACAGAGTCAGATGATTAAGAGGTACAAACTACTATGTATAAAATAAATAACCTATACATGTTGCTGAGAATGTGGAGAAAACTCTGTTGGTGGGAATGAACTATGGGGGAACACTATGAAGATAGGTGAAATTTTCTATCAATAAAGGGCTATTACCTATAAAAATTGTGAAAGGCTATATTGTACAACTGAAACTTACATAATATACTTCAACGCCACCTCAATAAAGAAAAAATTAAGTACAAAAAAAATACACAGCAAAAAAATTACAATGGCATTTTCCACAGAAATAAACAATTTTAAAATTTGTATGGAACCACAAAATATCCCAAGTATCAAAAGCCATCCTGAGAAAGAAGGCAGATGCATTATATATAATGTATCATATTGTATTAGTTTCAGGTGTAAAACATAGTAATTCATTATTTTATAGATTATACTTCATTTAAAGTTAATATAAAATATTGGCTATCTTCCCTAAGTTGTACAATATATCATTGTAGTTTACTTATGTTATACACAGTACTTCATATCTCTCAATACTCTAACCTTATCTTATAGCATGCCCATTTCCTCTCCAACTGTTAACTGCTAGTTTATTCTCTATATCAGTGAGTCTGTTTCTGCTTATTATATTTATTAATTTGTTTTATTTATTATTTATATTCCACATGTAATTTGCTTTAACCTCACTGTCTCACAGGGCATCTTTATATTTATTGGTTATGAATCTCCCTACAGAAATACACTTATGTCAGCCCTGAGAAATCTCTTAGGATTTGATAGAGAACTTTAAATTAGCATTGTAAGGAACATAATTGTTGAATAACCTACTTGAAATCACTCATATTTTAATTCTTTTAATCCCAAATGTTTTCTAGACCAAGGTCTATATTCTGATGTTCTATGAGATCTAACATAATAAAACAAACAAGAGGTGTTACAAGACTTTTTTCAGTGAAATCCAGGTAAAGGATTTATTCTAATTTATCTTTAATTTTAGTATTAGTATCCATTAACATCTATGAGGCATTAAGCATTTTTTGTTGTTGTTTTATTTCAACAACTCAGTTTTCTTCCCTACTCTCCTCAAAACTGAAGGTGATGGAAAAATTAGGATGAGAATGACACTTCAATTCACTCTGACCTTTTCTGATTAAAGTCAAACCTTGCATATACAGGTAAGGAAACATAGTAACTCTGTTAAACAATTCGGGCACTTACATGGCATGTTTTTTCTAGCTAGGATGAATAAGTAGCTCATATTTAATACTTTAAAACAAATAAATAACATGTTCAACAAAGGCCTTTATTTTGATGTTTTGATTAAGGGAAAAAAACATTTTGATCACAGAATTAATATCAGACATCAGTCATTATTCCTAACGGATACCTAAACAATGGTAGAAGACAGCCATTTAAAGGAAAACAAAATGTGTTCCCAAAAATTATATTACAATTTAAAGGGTTTTCTGTTTTTCTACTTGTTAGAAAACTAACATATAAAGGAAAGCTTACTTTTATTAGCTTTGAATCTACTGCAATATACTTCAGAAAGTCTTGCATAATTTTCTTAGAAACAGAAAAATAATAGNGTCAACTCAGATAAAAGAAAGATATCTAAACTTTTCATAAAAACAAATTTTTATTAAAACATATTTGACATATAACATGTGTAAGTTTGAAGTATAAAACTTGTTGACTTCATACAATAAATAGTAATGTGATTGCCACTGTAGCACTCTATCACATCATATAATTGTCATTTCTTTCTTGTGGTAGGAATAGTTAAGATCTGGTCTCTTAGCAATTTTGATTACAATAAAAAGTTGGCTTTATCCAGTATTGTATGCGTTAGATCTACAGAATTATTTATATATTAGTTTGAAATCAATACACTCAAACATCTCTCTAATTCTCCCACTCCTCAGCTCCTGGTAACCACCACTTTACTCTTTTTATGAGTTTGGCTTTCTGAGATGCACACGTAAGTTATGTCTTACAGTATTTGTCTTTATCTGACTTACCTCACTTAGCATAATGTCAAGGTCAATCCATGTTGTCAAAAATGGACAGATATCCTTATTTCTCACAATTGAATACAGGCACCATACTTTTAATCTTTTATCCTTTGATGGTCACTTGGGTGTTTACATATTTCTGCTATTGTCACTAATGCTCCAACAAACACAGGAGTGCAGATACCATTTTGCTAATCTGTCTTCATTTCCTTCTAGTATATACCCAGAAGCAGAATTGTGAGGTCACATAGTAGTTCTATTTTTATTTGAGGAACCTCTCTCTACATTGTTATCCATACGGGCTGAACCAATTTTCATTCCCACCAACAGAGTTTTCTCCACATTCTCAGCAACATGTGTAAGATTTTGCCATCTTAATGACTGGCATTTTGACAGGTGTGAGATAATATCTCCTTTAATTTGCATTTCCCTAACTAATGTGAATATCTTTTCATGAGTCTATTGGCGATTTGGATTTTTTATCTTTTTACTTCCTTAGCCCATTTTGCAATCACATTGTTTGTACATTTATTAATATATTGCATTGTACAAGTTCCTTATATAATTTGGATGAGGATACATGCTCAGTTGCTTCAGTTCTGTCCGACTCTGAAACACTATGGACTGTAGCCCACCAGACTCCTCTGTCCATGGGGTCCTTCAGGCAAGAATACTGGAGTGGGTTGCCATTTCCTCCTCCAGGGGATCTTTCCAATCCAGCAATCAAACTCAAGTGTCCTGCATCTCCTGCATTAGCAGGCAGATTCTTTACTGCTGAGCCACAAGGAAAGTCCATATATTTTGGATATTAACCCTTAATTTTAAAAAATGATGTATTATGAATAATTTTCTTTGTGAACACTGCTCAAAATTAATAGACTCAGTTTGCATAAGAGGTTACTAAGGGTCACTGTTGGAACAACCAAAGTCACTATTGATCATTGGTAGTATAACAGAAAACAAATTCATGTATCACAACTTACTGCAGTGAAGAACTGGAATCACTACCACTTTTCCCCCATAGCTTTTGTAAGCAATAATAAGTCACACTAAACCTCAAATGCCTGTAGTATAATAAAGAAATTGTATGTGCACATATGAGAAAAGCATTGTAGACTGTACAAGAGTCATTGTAAACTGTAATGGATACATAAGATGTGGTTGAGAGTACAGAAACTGTAAATCAGAACAGTCTGGGTCATTTAGATAAAACTTTATTAAGTAAACTAAGCTTTACATTTAGAAAGAAAGGACTGTACCTAAGAGCAAAAATCAATAAGAATAATGGAATGGACAGAGTCAGTGTTTACGGAAATGGGTATGACACTTGGAAAAGGGATGAAAAATGTTATAATCAATGCATGTTTTATTTCCTAGCTATCCAAGTTTACTTTCTTTAAAACTGAATAATCTTCTCATTAATCCTTAGTGACCTTCATGCAATTCTAAGGTATTAACGTAACATATATGATATATGCTATTTTCAAACATTTACAATGCTGAGTGAGTATACGAAAACTTTCTGATCAATGACAAATATCAGTTCAATTTAGTTTAGTCGCTCAGTCATGTCTGACTCTTTGGGACCCCATGAACTGCAGCATACCAGGCTTCCTTGTCCACCACCAAACACCAAAGATTACTCAAACTCAAGTACATTGACTCGGTGGTGCCATCCAACCATCTCATCCTCTGTTGTCCCCTTCTCCTCCAGCTTTCAATCTTTCCCAACATCAGGGTCTTATCCAAGGAGTCAGTTCTTTGCATCAGGAAGCCAAATTATTCGAGTTTCAGCTTCGACATCACTCCTTCCATTGAATATTCAGACTGACTTCCTTTAGGAGTGACTGGTTGGATCTCCTTGTAGTCCAAGGGACTCCAATACTACAGTTCAAAAGCATCAATTTTTCTGCACTCAGCTTTCTTTATAGTCCAACTCTCACATCCATATGTGACTATTGGAAAAACCATAGCTTTGACTAGAAGGACCTTTGTTGGCAAAGTAATGTCTCTGCTTTTGAATATGCTATCTAGGTTGGTCATGCCTTTTCTTCCAAGGAGCAAGTGTCTTTTAATTTCATGGCTTCAGTCAAAATCTGCAGTGATTTTGGAGCCCCAAAAAAATGAAGTCTGACACTGTTTCCATTGTTTCCCCATCTATTTGCCATGAAGTGACAGAACTGGATGCCATGATCCTAGTTTTCTGAATGTTGAGTTTAAAGCCAACTTTTTCACTCTCCTCTTTCACTTTCATAAAGAGGCTTTTTAGTTCCTCTTCACTTTCTGCCATAAGGGTGGTGCCGTCTGCATATCTGAGGTCATTGATATTTCTCCCAGCAATCTTGATTCCAGCTTGTGCTTCTTCCAGCCCAGCATTTCTCATTATGTACTCTGCATATAAGTTAAATAAGCAGGGTGACAATATACAGCCTTGATGTACTCCTTTCCTGATTTGGAAACAGTCTATTTTTCCATGTTCAGTTCTAACTGTTGCTTCTTGACCTGTATACAGGTTTCTCAGGAGGCAGGTCAGGCGGTCTGGTATTCCCTTCTGTTTAAGAATTTTCCACAGTTTATTGTGATCCACACAGTCAAAGGCTTTGGCATAGTCAATAAAGCAGAAATAGATATTTTCCTGGAACTCTCTTGCTTTTTCAATTATCCAATGGATGTTGCCAATTTAATCGCTGGTTCCTCTGTCTTTTCTAAACCCAGCTTGAACATCTGGAATTTCACACTTCATGTATTGCTGAAGCCTGGCTTGGAGAATTTTAAGCATTACTTTACTAGCGTGTGAGATGAGTGCAATTGTGTGGTAGTTTGAGCATTCTTTGGCATTTCCTTTCTTTGGGATTGGGATGAAGACTGACCTTTTCCAGTCCTGTGGCCACTGCTGAGTTTTCCAAATTTGCTGGCACACTGAAAACAGCACTTTCATGCCACTAAGAATGGCTGCGATCCAAAAGTCTACAAGCAATAAATGCTGGAAAGGGTGTGGAGAGAAAGGGAACCCTCTTACACTGTTGGTGGGAATGCAAACTAGTACAGCCACTATGGAGAACAGTGTGGAGATTCCTTAGAAAACTGGAAATAGAACTGCCTTATGACCCAGCAATACCACTGCTGGGCATACACACCGAGGAAACCAGAATAGAAAGAGACATGTGTATCCCAATGTTCATCGCAGCACTGTTTATAATAGCCAAGACATGGAAGCAACCTAGATGTCCATCAGCAGACAAATGGATGAGAAAGCTGTGGTACACATACACAATGGAGTAATACTCAGCCATTAAAAAGAATACATTTGAATCAGTTCTAATGAGGTGGATGAAACTGAAGCCTATTATACAGAGTGAAGCAAGCCAGAAAGAAAAACACCAATACAGTATACTAACACATATATGTGAAATTTAGAAAGATGGCAACAATAACCCTGCATGTGAGACAACAAAAGAGCCACAGATGTATAGAACAGTCTTTTGGACTCTGTGGGAGAGGGCGAGGGTGGGATGATTTGGGAGAATGGCATTGAAACATGTATAATATCACATATGAAATGAATTGCCAGTCCAGGTTCGATGCATGATACTGGATGCTTGGGGCTGGTGCACTGAGACGACCCAGAGGGATGGTACTGGGAAGGAGGAGGGAAGGGAGTTCAGGATGGGGAACACGTGTATACCTGTGGTGGATTCATGTAGACGTATGGCAAAACCAATACAATATTGTAAAATAATTAACCTCCAATTAAAATAAATAAATTTATTTTTTTTTAAAAAAAAGCATCATCTATTAGGATTTGAAATTGCTCAACTGGAATTCCATCACCTCCTGTAGCTTTATTTGTAGTGATGCTTCCTAAGGACCAGTTAACTTTGCATTCCCAGATGTCTGGCTCTAGGTGAGCGATCACACCATCATGATAATCTGGGTCATGAAGATCTTTTTTGTAGAGTTCTTCCATGTATTCTTGCCACCTCTTTCTAATATCTTCTGCTTCTGTTAGGTCCATACCATTTTTGTCCTTTATTGTGTATGACAAATATGTACTTATACAAAGAATGGATTTTAAGTTCATTTTAAGGATCTTTCATGTAAAAACTAATACGGACCTTATTTGAAACAACAGAACAAATATAAGTACCTTAGAGTCATATACTATACTTTCACAAACTCATAAAGACAAATTTCTTCCAATATTAACATTCTTCCTATAATTATCAAGAGTCTTGGAAATTCTGAGTTACAGATTTGAGGTCATAGAATCTGACTTGTTATGGGACTGAGTGTCTCTTGAGTTGGTGTGTATATCACAGGAGGTAAGAGCAGAAGACTGAAGGAAAAGCTCTTCTTGTTTTAAAAAAAAAAAATACTTAAGGGAAATTTACATACATTTTAAATTAGATCTTCTGTCTCCATAATTCCTATCTCAACAGACAAATAGAGATGACTGAGTATAACCAATCCTTGACAACAGAGTTTATCCTGATAGGATTTACAGATCATCCAGAGCTGAAGACCCTTCTGTTTCTGGTGTTCCTTACCATCTATTTGATCACCATGGTGGGAAATCTTGGCCTGGTGATATTGATAGTTACAGAGCATCGTCTTCACACACCTATGTACATTTTCCTGAGGAATCTCGCTCTGATGGATTCCTGTTGCTCCAGTGCCATTAACCCAAAGATGCTACAGAACCTCTTTTCCAAAGACAGAATGATTTCTCTGTATGAATGCATGGCACAATTCTATTGTCTCTGCCTTGCCGAAACTACAGATGGCTTTCTCCTGGCAGCAATGGCTTATGATCGTTATGTGGCCATCTGCAAACCACTGCAGTACCACACCATGATGTCAAAGAAACTCTGCATTCAGATGACCACAGGGGCCTATATAGTTGGAAACCCGCATCCCATGATTCATGCAGGGTTTCTGTTTAGACTAACTTTCTGTAGGTCTAATCAAATCAACCACTTCTTTTGTGATGTTCTTCCATTATACAGACTCTCCTGTGTAGACCCTAATATCAATCAATTAATGTTATTTATCATTGCAGAGTCACTTTCAATCTTCACTATTATCATAGTAATAATCTCTTACCTTTTCATCCTTTTCATGATTTTAAAAATGAAATCCAAAGAGGGAAAAGTCAAAGACTTTTCTACTTGTGCATCCTACTTTCTCTCTGTCTCAGTATTCTATGGTTCCCTTCTCTTCATGTATGTGTGGCCAAACACAGTTAATGACGAAGATAAAGATATAACCCTTGCTATTTTTTATAGTCTAGTTATTCCTTTATTAAACTCTTTATTTATAGTCTAAGAAATAGGGATGTAATAAATGCTATGAAAAAAAGTATGAAAATGTTATCAGTTCAGTTCAGTCACTCACTTGTGTCTGACTGTTTGCAACCCCATGGACTGCAGCACGTCAGGCCTCCCTGTCCATCACCAATTCACAGAGCTTACTCAAACTCATGTCCATCGAATGGGTGATGGACACCCAACCATCTCATCCTCTGTCATCCCGTTTTCCTACTGCCTTCAATTTTTCCCAGCATCGGAGTCTTTTCCTGTGAGTTGGTTCTTCGTATCAAGTGGCCAAAATATTGGAGTTTCAGCTTCAGCATCAGTCCTTCCAATGAATATTCAGGACTGATTTCCTTTAGGATGGACTGGTTGGATCTCTTTGAAGTCCAAGGGACTCACAAGAGTCTTCTCCGACACCACAGTTCAAAAGCATCAATACTTCGGCACTCAGCTTTCTTTATAGTCCAACTCTCACATCCATACATGACCACTGGAAAAACCATAGCCTTGACTAGATGGACCTTTGTTGGCAAAGTAATATCTCTGCTTTTCAATATTCTGTCTAGGTTGTTCATAACTTTCCTTCCAAGGAGTAAGCGTCTTTTTTAATTTCATGACTTCAGTCAACATCTGCAGTGATTTTGGAGCTCAAAAATTAAAGTCAGCCACTTTTTTCCATTGTTTCCCATTTATTTGCCACAAAGTGATAGGACCAGATGCCATGATCTTAGTTTCTGAATGTTGTGATTTAAGCCAATGTTTTCACTCTCCTCTTTCACTTTCATTAAGACGCTCTTTAGTTCTTCTTCACTTTCCTCCATAAGGGTGTTGTCATCTGCATATCTGAGGTTATTGATATTTCTCCTGACAATCTTGATTCCAGCTTGTGCTTTATCCAGCCCAGTGTTTCTCATGATGTGCTCTGCATATAAGTTAAATAAGCAGGGTGACAATATACAGCCTTGATGTACTCTTATTCTGAAAATATTCTGTGAATAATTGTTTTCAATCTGCTCAAACCTTTTCTTCAAAATCAAAGAATATTGAGAAAGTGGAAAATGGTCATTTTGTATATAAAATATTCAATTACTAAAAATGGATGTTGTATGAGTCAAACAAGTTCAGATAGCAGAGATTCTGCTAAAATGCATTTCAAACTGTAAGCTAACAGGTCCCATAAGGGGTAAATAGATAAGTAACAGATTGTTAAATAATTGCTAGAGCTACTATATGACCCAGAAACCCCACCTGGACATATTTCTGGGAAAGACAAAAGCTCATTCAGAAAGATGCCTGTACCTCAGTGTTCATGGAAGCACTACTTACAATAGCCAAGACATGGAAATAACTCAAGTGCTCAGTAACATATGGTTGGTTTAAGAAGACGTGGCCAAAGTGCCAAAGGTGTAGAATTTAAGAAATCATTTTCATGGGAGAATTCTTACAGCCTAAACACTCAAGAGATGAACCAATGCCACAGAGCAAATTACATTAAAATAAAGCTGTTTAAGTTACAAAATAATTACTACTACTATTATTACTCTTGAGGTCACAAATTGTGTCATGATGTAATTAGTTAACCAGTAAGTACTTGTTTCAGAATACAATGAGTTAACAATTTTCAACAAATGCTGGGAATAAAAGTCACTACTTGCCAGGGTCCAGCCCCGGTGGATCCAGGGTGATTCGAAGGTGAGGACGGAGTCGGCATCCTTGGAAAAATACATATTTAATCACAGATATATAGAGAGATTAGAAAAGGATAGTGTAGTAGGAAAATTAGTGGAGAAAAAGAGGCTGAATAACTTGGTATACGTGGAATAGCATCCATGCTCCAGATGGGAATTCAGCCCGAAAAACAGGGAGCAAGAAAGAAACGACATGGGGGAATCAGTCTTTCTGGAAACTGATCCGATCTCTTTATTTTTGGGTTTGCTTATATATCTTTTATTACACATAGGGATGAATACAGAGTCACGTGGGGGTCAGCAGTCCTGACCTTTATCAAAATCAGGTGCTTCACATAAATGTATTAAAAAAAGGTCTTAGGGATTTTACATTATCTTCTGGCCATGAGACCTGCTGACATTTTATGATCCTTTCTTTCTGATAACCAAAATAACTTATTTCTTCCAAGGGTATTTTTTCTTAAACCAGGCACCACCCTCCAAATAAAGTTACATTCCTATAGGGTGAGGGTGTAGTGAGTTACAATCAAGAAAGGAATTTATTTAACCCAAGGTTAACATGATTAATCTTAAAGGTTAATACTTATTTCTCCTATATACTTAGAGGTTAATACTTATTTCTCCTATATGCTAGTTATATTCATTATAAGGGCAGGGAACATGGAGATTTAGCAGCAAACATCAACCCAACAAGTGAAAATCCCTTCATCAATGTTCCCCTTAAGATCTACTTAGTCTTAAGATAGTGATAAAGTTACATTTTTACATAGCAAGGACACAGTGATTCATAACAAAGTACAGTGATCTATTACCAAACAGAAAATTCATTAACTCAAAAAGTCTAGTATTGCTAACCTTAAAACTGCTATATTTCCTTTTCTGTATTCCAAATACATTGATTAATATATTTCCAGGTGCGGCCGGCACACTCAGCACAAGCGGCTGCGACGGCCGGCACACTCAGCGCGGCTGAGAGGAGCCACCCCGCGTCCGAGATCACGGGCGGCGGCCGGGAGAAGCCACCCCACGTACGAGGTCAGGAGCAATAGTCTGGAGGAGCCATCCTCACGTCCGAGGCCAGGGATGGGGGCTGGGAGGAGACACCCTGAGTCCAAGGCCAGGGAAGGTAGCCGGGAGGAGCCACCCCACGCCCGAGGCCAGGGGCGGTGGCCAGGAAGATCAACCCACATCCAAGTAGCAGTGGCTGTGCACTAGCGCAGGAGGACCTAGAGGAGCTATCCCAAGTTGAAGGTCAGGAAGGGCGGCGGTGAGGAGATACCTCTTGTCCAAGGTAAGGAACAACAGCTGTGCTTTGCTGGAGCAGCCGTGAAGAGATACCACACACCCAAGGTAAGACAAACCCAAGTAAGATGGTAAGTATTGCAAGAAGGCATCAGAGCAGACACACTGAAACCATACTCACAGTAAACTAGTCAATCTAATCACACTAGGACCATAGCCTTGTCTAACTCAATGAAACCAAGCCATGCCTGAGGGGCAACCCAGCATGGGCAGGTCATGGTGGTGAGGCCTGACAGAATGTGGTCCACTGGAGAAGGGAATGGCAAGCCACTTCAGTATTCTTGCCTTGAGAACCCCATGAACAGTAGAAAAAGGCAAAATGATAGGATACTGAAAGAGGAACTCCCCAGGTCATTAGGTGCCCAATATGCTACTGGAGGTCAGTGGAGAAATAACTCAAGAAAAAATGAAGGGATGGAGCCAAAGCAAAAACAATACCCAGTTGTGGATGTGAC
>SJYQ01004916.1:0-14068 GCA_006410935.1 Redunca redunca
TCATAATACACCTGCTTATGAGAACAGACGTTCAACACTAAAAAGGATTTACATTTAACATGGATCATTTGCCGTGTGGGCAAATACTTCTGGTTTACTCAAAGCTAGGATCTTTATACGGTTCCAGAGGGAGGCCTTGGCAGAATTTGCTGATTACTCATTAAATGGCTGAAACATGTAGAGACGTTATGTATCTTACAAAGCTTACCCACAGCAAAAACAGACGTAAAAACGAGGTAAAGACTATGGGCAAGATTATGGTTCTTGGAAAGGTTAAAAGTCAGCTGTGTTTTTGGTAAGCTTTTCCTTGTAAGCATGTTTTAAACAAAGCTGAAAACATGAAGTGTTGGAAGGCCACAATCTTAACAAGTGTGTCTTGTTGTCCAGCGAAAACACAGCATTATACAACTTCTCCCAATGGGTCATTCAGAGACCAGCATGGCCCCATATCACAGCAGAGACACAGTTCTGATGCTCCTCTCTCTTCAATATGATCTCTGCTCCCGGGACAGCTGTTTCTGTCTACATTACTCACAGAATAACACTGTATACATACCTTCAAGAGACAAGGAGGCCACGACAGGCAGACACCATCTCTGCCTTGTAAGCCTCAATGATAAACCAACATAACCCTGCAGAAGGATGAATTAAATTACTTCCCTAAGAAGCCTGTACTTACCGTTAGTTCTCTGAGATAATCAATCAGTTGAAAGCAAGACTGGTCCACATTACCCGAGAGCACGTGGACACCTCTTTCCTCCAACTCCTTCCCCTTTGAGTGATCATTTAGAGGCACTTGAAACTGGAAAGATGTGGCACTCCTCTAGGAAACAGGGAAGACTCCAGGAGAGGGCTCCGTCTTCCGACAGAAGAGTGCCCTCGAATATATTGCTAAGCTTGAAGCGGAGGCTAAATGGTTTGGTGGGAGGTGTTTTTTTTTGGGGGGGTGGGGGATGTCAGTTTCTTCTCGTTAGTTTGTCACTGCTGTGGTTCGCGTTCTCAGAAGGCTGAGACCCTTGCCAGGCCCTTCTCCACCTCGGCGTACTGCGCTCGCAGCTTCTCCACGGCTTTCCCGTGCTCCTCGTCCACTTCTGCCTGCTGGCTGTGCTGCTCTGTCATGAAATCCTCCCACTGCGTCACGTGCTGTTTCTCACGAGCTATTAAAAGGTCATTATGAATCCTTTTTCGCTCCTGTTCCCTCTGCTGGAGTCTACAGACCGAGTCAGTAGCTGCTTGCAATTTCTGGAGAACTTGGTTTAAGCTGTCTTGCACTGTTGCTCTACACGTCGGAAGAGTATGTTCATTTGTCTCATGGATCATATTCTTCAGATTTTCAAGAACTCGCATTTCTCGAAGACCACGTTTTTCTTCAAATTCTTTCACAAAATAACGGGTTTCACCTTGGATAACTGGTCTGTGATCTAAGAGCCTTGAATGAATTTCTCCAAGATCCCTGATAATGAGGTGCGCCGGCGAGCCCGCGAACCACAGAGAGTCCTTCTTCTTGCCGCCGCCGCCGCCACCCGGGGCGGCATCGCAACCCACCGGGGTCTCGGTCCCACCGCAGCTCATCCAGACCAGCTCCGCCCACCCGCCTGGGGGTTACTTTAAAAAAATGTTGCTGCCTGGGTCCCACTCTGCGGTGCAGCCTGGGCGTGGAATCCTAGGTCGTTTGCTTAAGGCTCTCCTGGTGATTCCAGTGTATAGCCAGCTTTGAGAATCACAGCTCTAGGCAAAGGCTCTAATGAGATGAAAATTTGGAGAAATGAAAGCAATGCAAATTTGAATGGGGCGTCCCACCCTGGGTACTCCTGTGGCACCTTCCGCAGCCCTGCTGGGCCTGCCCGAGTAGTCCAACCTCTGCTCCCCAAGGCCCTGTCAGGCCTCCAGCTGCTTTCATGGTTCAGAAGGGTGAAGTGAGAAAGGGGCTGTGCTTTTGCAATGCCACCCAGAGGGGCAAGCCTGAGTGAGAGGCCAGAAACCTGGATTATCATCCCATTTCTGCTGGGTAGCCTTGGGCAAGGTCTGTCCCTCTCCGGGCTTCAATTTCTTGATCTCTAAAATGGGCTAGCCAAAGGGGATTGAAATGACTTCCAGAGCATTCCTACCAGTTTTCTACAGGTATGTATGTATGTGTTTTTAAAAATTTATTTATTTTTGATCGAAGGATAATGGCTTGACAGTATTGTGTTGGCGTCTACCAACCATCAACATGAATCAGCCATAGGTCCACCTACGTGTATGTGTGTTTAGTTGCTCAATCAAGTCCGCCTCTTTGTGACCCTTTGGACTGGACTGTAGCCCGGCAGGCTTCTCTGTCCATTAGATTTTTCAGGCAAGAACACTGGAGTGGGCCACCGTTTCCTCTTCCAGAGGATCTTCCCGACCCAAGGATCAAATCTGTGTCTCCTGTATTGCAGGCAGATTCTTTACCAGCTGAGCCATTAGGGAAGCTCAATCTACATGTATAGACAGACTCTCAAAGTTGAAAGGGACCTTGGGGATCATCTAGTTTGATCTTACTTTCTAACAAATGGGGAAACTGAGGCCCAGTAAAGTTAAGGGCATCAAGAATCTTGAATAATAAGCCTCTCATCCTCATCCATCAGAGGGCAAACAGAATGAAAACCATAATCACAGAAAACTAATCAAAATGATTACATGGATCACAGCCTTGTGTAACTTAACAAAACTATGAGCCATGCTATGTAGGACCACCCAAGATGGACAGGTCATGGTGGAGAGTTCTGACAAAACGTGGTCCACTGGAAAAGGGAATGGCAAACCACTTCAGCATTCCTGCCTTGAGAACACATGAACAATATGAAAAGGTAAATAGATATGACACTAAAGATATGACACTGACCCCCAGGTCAGTAGGTGTCCAATATCTACTGGAGGAGAGTGGAGAAATAGTGCCAGATGGAATGAAGAGGCTGAGCCAAAGCGGAAACAATGCCCAGTTGTGGGTATGTCTAGTGGCAAAAGTCAAGTCTGATGCTGTAAAGAACAATACTGCATAGGAACCTGGAATGTTAGGTCTATGATCAGAGTAAATTGGAAGTGGTCAAACAGGAGATGACAAGAGTGAACATCGACATTTTAGGAACCAGTGAACTAAAATGGATGGGAATGGGCAGATTTAATTCAGATGACCATTATATCTACTACTGTGGGCAAAATCCCTTAGAAGAAATGGAGTAGCCATCACAGTCAACAAAAGAGTCCACAATGCAGTTCTTTGGTGTAATCTCAAAAACAACAGAATGATCTCTGTTCGTTTCCAAGGCAAACCATTCAATATCACAATAATCCAAGGCTATGCACCAGCCACTAATGCCAAAGAGGAAGAAGTTGAACAGTTCTATGAACACCCACAAGATCTTCTAGAACTAACACCAAAAAGATGTCCTTCTCATCACTGGGAACTGGAATGCAAAAATAGGAAGTCAAGAGATACGTGGAGTAATAGGCAAGTTTGGCCTTGGAGTACAAAATGAAGCAGGGCAAAGGCTAACAGAGTTTTGCCAAGAGAACGCACTGGTCATAGCAAACATCCTCTTCCAACAACACAAGAGAAGACTCTACACATGGACATCACTAGATGGTCAACACCAAAATCAGATTGATTATATCCTTTGCAGCCAAAGATGGAGAAGCTCTATTTGGTCAGCAAAACAAAACTGGGAGGTGACTGTGGCTCAGATCATGAACTCCTTAATGTAAAATTCAGGCTTAACTTGAAGAACGTAGAGAAAACCACTAGGCCATTCAGGTGCGACCTAAATCAAATCCCTTAGGATGATACAGTGGAAGCGACAAATAGATTCAAGGGATTAGATCTGATAGAATGCCTGAGGAACTACAGATGGAAGTTTGTAACATTTTATAGGAAGCCGTGATCAAAACCATCCCCAAGAAAAAGAAATGCAAAAAGGCAAAGTGGTTGTCTGAGGAAGCCTTACAATAGCTGAGAAAAGAAGAGAAATGAAAGGCAAAGGAGAAAGGGAAAGATATCCCCAACTGAATACAGCATTCCAAAGAAGAGCAAGGAGAGAGAAGAAAGCCTTCCTAAGTGAATAATGCAAAGAAATAGAGGAAAACAATAAAATGGGAAAGACTAGAGATCTCTTCAAGAAAATTAGAGATATGAAGGGAACATTTCATGCAAAGATGGGCTCAACAAAGGACACAAATGGTATGGATCTAACAGGAGCAGAACATATTAAGAATAGGTGGCAAGAATACACAGAAAAACTGTACAAAAAAGGTCTTAATGACCCAGATAACCATGATGGTGTGATCACTCACCTAGAGCCAAACATCCTGGAGTGTGAAGTCAAGTGGTCCTTAGGAAGCATCACTATGAACAAAGGGGAGGTGACAGAACTCCAGCTGTGTTATTTCAAATCTTAAAGGATGATGCTGTTAAAGTGCTGCATTCACCATGCCAGCAAATTAGGAAAACTCAGCAGTGGCCACAGGACTGGAAAAGGTCAGTTTTCATTCCAATCCCAAAAAAGGGCAATGCCAAAGAAAGTTCAAAGTACCACACAAGTGCACTCATTTCACATGCTAGCAAAGTAACACTCAAAATTCTCCTAGCTAGGCTTCAACAGTACACGAACTGAGAACGTTCAGATGTACAAGCTGGATTTATGAAAGGCAGAGGAACCAGAGGTCAAATTGCCAACATCTGCCGGATCATAGAAAAAGCAAGAGAATTCCAAAAAAACATCTACTTCTTCTTCATTTATGCTAAAGCCTTTGACACTGTGGATCACAACAAGCTGTGGAAAATTCTTAAAGAGATGGGAATACCAGACCACCTTGTTTGCCTTCTGAGAAACCTGTATTCAGGTCAAGAAGCAACAGTTAGAACTGGACATGGAACAACAGACTGGTTCCAAATCAGGAAAGGAGTATGTCAAGGCTGTATATTGTCACCCTGCTTATTTAACTTATAGGCGGAGTACATCATGTGAAATGCCAGGGTAGGTAAAGCACAATCTGGAATCAAGATTGCCGGGAGAAATATCAATAACCTCAGATGTGCAGATGACACCACCCTTATGGAAAAAAGCAAAGAAGAATTAAAGAGCCTCTTGATGAAAGTAAAAGAGGAGAGTGAAAAAGCTGGCTTAAAACTCAACATTCAAAAAATTAAGATCATGGCATCCGGTCCCATCACTTCATGGCAAATAGATGGGGAAACAATGGAAACAGTGACAGACTATTTTTTGGGGGGCTCCAAAATCACTGTGGATGGTGATGGCAACCATGAAATTAAAAGATGTTTGCTCCTTGGAAGAAAAACTATGACAAACTTGGACAGCATATTAAAAAGCAGAAGCATGACTTTGCTGACAAAGGTCCATATAGTCAAATCTATGGTTTTTCCAGTAGTCATGTATGGATGTGAGAGTTGGACCATAAGGAAGGCTGAGCTCTGAAGAATTGACGCTTTCAAATGGTGGTGCTGAAGAAGATTCTTGAGAGTCCCTTGGACAGCAAGATCAAAACAGTTAATCCTAAAGAAAATCAACCCTGAGTATTCATTGTAAGGAATGATGCTGAAGCTGAAGCTCCAATACTTTGGCCACCTGATGCGAAGAGCTGACTGAAGATGTAGATAACCCAGAGCAATGGAAAATAATCTTTGCCTATAGACAGTCATTTTTGTCCTGTGACTTGTTAAATTGACTTCTCTCCCCCACTATAGTGAAGTGAAGTCGCTCAGTTGTGTCCGACTCTTTGCGACCCCATGGACTGTACCCTACCAGGCTCCTCTGTCCATGGGATTTTCCAGGCAATAGTACTGGAGTGGATTGTCATTTCCTTCTCCAGAGTATCTTCCCAAACCAGGGATTGAACCCTGGTTTCCCGCATTGTAGACATTCCCCGCATTCCCCCACTATGGAAGAGGCTAATTTTGCCTCCATATGCACTTTTATCTCAATTCGTGATCCATACTTGTGTTTGTTCTTTGGACTCTCCTTTACACTGGCTGTAACATCTCACAGGTTCGTGCATTAAAGGAATTAAAATAAATCACTACAGCAAGCTCATTTCACATCTGTATGAGAGTTATGATTTTACCTTTTTAAAAGTTTGAAAAGAATTTAATAAGAATAGCCAAGATTTAAAACCAGTTCAGCTCAGTTCAGTCGTTCAGTCATTTCTGGCTCTTTGAGACCCCGTGGACTGCAGCACGCCAGGCCTCCCTGTCCATCACCAACTCCCGGAGTTTACTCAAACTCATGTCCATTGAGTCGGTGATGCCGTCCAACCGTCTCATCTTTTATCGTCCTCTTCTCCTCCCGCTTTCAATCTTTCCCAGCATCAGGGTCTTTTCCAATGAGTCACCTCTTTGCATCAGGTGGCCAAAGTATTCAGTTTCAGCTTCAGCATCAGTCCTTACAATGAATATTCAGGACTGATTTCCTTTAGGATAGACTGGTTGGATCTTCTTACAGTCGAAGGGGCTCTCAAGAGTCTTCTCCAACACCACAGTTTCAAAAGCATAAATTCTTCAGCACTCAGCTTTCTTTATAGTCTGACTCTCACATCCATACATGACTCCTGGAAAAACCACAGCTTTAACTAGATGGACCTCTGTTGGCCAAGTAATGTCTCTTCTTTTTAATATGCTTTCTAGGTTGGTCATAACTTTTCTTCCAAGGAGCAAGCATCTTTTAATTTCATGGCTGCAATCAACCATCTGCAGTGATTTTGGAGCCCAAGAAAATAAAGTCAGCCACTGTTTCCCCATCTATTTGCCATGAACTGATGGGACCGCATGCCATGATGTTAATTTTCTGAATGTTGAGTTTTAAGCCAACTTTTTCACTCTCCTCTTTCACTTTCACCAAGAGGCTATTTAGTTGTTCTTCACTTTCTGCCATAAGGGTGGTGTCATCTGCGTATCTGAGGTTATTGATATTTCTCCCTACAATCTTGATTCCAGCTTGTGCTTCATCCAGTCCAGCATTTCTCATAATGTATTCTGCATATAAGTTAAATAAGCAGGATGACAATATACAGACTGATGTACTCCTTTCCTGATTTGGAACCAGTCTGTTGTTCCATGTCCAGTTCTAACTGGTTTAAAACCAGAGGTCCAGGCTAAATTTGGGGTTGAAACTCACAGAGACTGAAACCATTGGGATGTCATTTCAGGGGCTCCAAAGAGCTCCAATACCACAGTCCTTTATGTCCTAGAGCAGAAAAGAATTCATTGAGAGGTGCAATGATAAATAAGAAGTGACTCATTAGAACAGGACTGCTGTGAGGCTTTCAGGTGTGTGGTTGTGGGGGTGCCATGCCCCAAGAGCTTATTGGGCTACAGTTTTATAATCAAAGGAAAAGTGGGGAGGGGAGAAGAACTTTGTTTTTCTTGAGTAGATGTCATGTTTCCATCATCAGATCCTCCTCCAGATTGGGCGGGAGAGTTTTTTGTCCCTACATGGTCAAGCTAGGTCCACAAATTATCGCTTTTTTATGTGTGCAGAGAGCATGTCCTGGGGATCATTAACTTACTGTGCTCACTGGGAGGCATATGGGTCTCATGTCACCAGTGTTGTGTTGTTTGGGGGCATGTATCATGCATCTACCGTATGGCTTTGTTGCTAAGCAAGCCTGCTTGGTTTTGTGGTTAAGAAAATCTGCTTTCTTGAGTAATCAATAACTTCCAGGGGTCTCCCATATTTTTTCTACTTAAAATCCCCTAGTGCAAATAACTATTAAATTACCTACTTTGTCCCTTCACTCTGTCCCTATCATAACCAGGTGGTAACAAAAGTGAGAGTCACATGGCCTTTAGGGGCTGTGGAGACTGCAGAACCCCATCAAGGACAACTCAGTTTCAATGGACTATTGCCCTGTGGGAATGCACAGAAGTGTTTTCAAATTCTCTGAGTCTTTCAGGAAAGCTGGAAATGCATAATTTAATGAGAAGCCACTTGTTTTTATTATACACTGGCAACGAAGTATACACATTACTATATCTAAAATAGGTAAATAACAAGGTCTTACTGTATATGTAGCACAGGAAACTCTATTCAGTATCTTGTAATAAATGATAAAAGAATGAAAAAGAATACAAACATGTATATGTATACACACATATGTGTGAGTGTGCATCTGAATCACTTTGCTACACACCAGAAACTAATACAACTGTTGTAGCCACGCGTTCCAGGAAACAAACTCACTCAGAAGGACAATGCAGATAGTGGAGTCCAGTTTATTACACCGGCAGGCCCAAGGCAGAATCTCCTCTTAGTTAAGGACTCCGATCAGTTTTTGTGAAAACTTTATATACCCTAAGTGTACTTGCTCAAACCCACCTCCCCAGATTCCTTGAAACTAGTCTGGACAAGGTAAAAGAGAGACAACGATCAAAGTTAACCCATGATTCATGTGTCACAAGACTAGATAAGCAGTGGATATTTATCAATAGGGCTGTGGTCATATCCCGATAAACATAATGGAATTTACCACTTTGTTCTGTTACAGAGATAATTAGCATATTCTTTTAGGCAATAAGAGCCCAAGTACAAGTCCTGAGGCTCTTTTATCCGGGGGGTCTGGTTTTCCATTGGTATGCCATTTCTATAGACACCAGGCACAAAGTTCAGAGTCCATTGGAAAGGTGACCATGCGTGTAGCCTAATGTTCGCAGCCTGGCCTAAGATGGAGTCCAGCTCTGTCTGTTTCCTCCTTGACAACATTGTAAACCAACTATACTTCAATTTTAAAAAAAAGCAAAAATTCTAAGAAACACCACATAGACAAATGATGCTTGAGGCTTGTGTTGCTGTCTGTGACCTCTTCACACTACTGTGAATTTGAGGAGGTAAGCATTCCTCACTCTGAGAAGGCAATGGCAACCCACTCCAGTACTTTTGCCTGGAGAATCCCATGGGTGGAGGAGCCTGATGGGCTGCAGTCCATGGGGTCAGGAAGAGTCGGACACGGCTGAATGACTTCACTTTGACTTTTCACTTTCACGAATTGGAGAAGGAAATGGCAACCCACTTCAGTGTTCTTGCCTGGAGAATCCCAGGGACGGGGGAGCCTGGTGGGCTGCCGTCTATGGGGTCGCACAGAATCAGACACGACTGAAGCGATTTAGCAGCAGCAGCANAGACACGACTGAAGCGATTTAGCAGCAGCAGCAGCAGCAGCAGCATTCCTCACTAAATCTGAAAATGAGCAGGACCCTCCAGGACATTCCTAGGTATAAAAACCTTTCCATGTTTACCATTTCTTGTCTATAGAGAAACATCGTTAGGGTACTAGACCTTCCCTGAGTTCCAAAGGGCAGAGTTAATCAGTTACTAATCAGGAAAGAGAGGGAATGCAACAACAAAGGAAAAACAAAGAAAAACAAGAGTTCAGTGAGGAAACAGAGTTCTAGTTCCGCAGGGTATGTGTACAAAAAGGTCATCCACACCTTTATCGACTATAAATTGGCACTGGCCATTTACCGCAACAAGAATTAAATCATGTGCCTCTGACCTTCAGTATGCTCTGAAGGAGTTTAGAATGGAGATCAGGAATGAGGTGGGGCGCTGAGGGGAGGGGGAGACTGGCAGGACAGGTCGTCAGAGAGTCAGATATTTTCAGAAGCTGATTTTATGAGCTTTGTTGTTCAGTCACTAAGTCGTGTCTGACTCTTTGTGTCCCCAATGGACTGCAGTACTCCAGGCCTCTCTGCCCCTCACTATCTTCTGGAGTTTGCCCAAATTCAAGTCCATTGAATCGATGCTGCCATCCAACCATCTCATCCTCAGTTGCCCTCTTCTTCTGCCTTCAATCTTTCCCAGCAGCAGAGTCTTTTCTAATGAGTCGGCTCTTTGCATCAGGTAGTCAAAGTACTGGAGCTTCAGCTTCAACATCAGTCCTTCCAACGAATATTCAGGGTTGATTTCCTTTAGTTTGTCTGGTTTGATCTCCTTGCTATCCAAAGAACTCTCAAGAGTCTTCTACAGCAGCACAGTTACAAAGCATCGATTCTTCAGCTCTCTGCTTTCTTTATGGTCCAACTGTCACATCCAAACTTGACTACTGGAAAGACAATAATAGCTTTGACTATAGACAGACCTTTGCTTTTTAATACACTGTCTAGGTTTGTCATAGCTTCCTTTCCAAGAAGCAAATGTCTTCTAATTCCATGGCTGCAGTCACCATCTGCCATGATTTTAGAGCCCAAGAAGAGAAAATCTGTCACTGCTTCCAGTTTTTCCCCTTCTATTAGCCATGACATAATGGGACCAAATGCCACAATCTTTGTTTTTTTCAACACTGAGTTTTAAGCCAGCTTTTTCACACTCCTCTTCTTGTATCTTCTCACATCTAGAAAAGCACTAAAATCCTTTACAGCGATGACTGTTCCTTAGACTAGCGAAAGCTTCCAGAGACTAGCAGAAATCTTCTGGAAAGATATGTGCATGACTGTATGTATTCCCCCTTCACCAAAATCTCACATATACTGACCTTCCCTGCTGCTTCTTTGGAGCAGTTTCTCAGGGCTATCTGAGGTGCTGTACCACGGGCTGCAGTCCTCATTTTGCCCCCTGTAAAGCTTCACTTGAAACTCTCACATTGTGCACTTTTTCTTTTACGTAGACACCTTTGAGTTGCTCTTCAGGAAGCAGGTTTGCTTTGTTTCCACTCACTGTGGCTCTAGCCTTCCACAATCGCATCCAAAGCCCTTCAGGTGGAGATGTCAGTCACTCTAATCCCCAAGGATAGTGCCTGTTTGTTCACTGAGAGGTTCTTCTAGGTGGCCAGGAGATTTGGCCTTTAATTGCCCAAGACCCCATTGACATCTAACAAACTGTGGAAAATTCTTAAAGAGATGGAAATACCAGACCACCTTACCAGCCTCCTGAGAAATCTGTATGCAAGTCAAGAAGCAACAGTTAGAACCAGACATGGAATAACAGACTCGTTCCAAATTGGGAAAGGAGTAAGTCAAAGCTGTATATCATCACCCAGCTTATTTAACTTATATGTGGAGTACATCATGTGAAATGCTGGGCTGGATGAAGCACAAGCTGGAATCAACACTGCCCGGAGAAATATCAATAACTTCAGATATTGCAGATGACACAACCCTTATGGCAGAAATCGAAGAGGAACTAAAGAGTCTCTTGAACAAACTGAAAGAGGAGTGTGAAAAACCTGGCTTAAAACTCAACATTCAAAAAGTTAAGATCATGGCATCCAGTCCCATCACTACATGGCAAATAGATGGGGAAGCAATGGAAACAGTGACAAACTTTACTTTCTTGGGCTTCAAAATCACTGCAGATGGTGACTGCAGCCATGAAATTAAAAGACACTTGCTCCTTGGAAGAAAAGCTATGACCAAACTAGACAGCATATTAAAAAGCAGAGACATTACTTTGCCAAAAGAGGTCTGTCTAGTCAAAGCTATGGTTTTTCCAGTAGTCATGTATGGATGTGAGAGCTGGACTATAAAGAAAGCTGAGCGCCAAAGATTTGATGCTTTTGAACTGTGGTGTTGGAGAAGACTCTTGAGAGTCCCTTGGACTGCAAGGAGATCCAACCAATTAATCCTAAAGGAAATCAGTCCTGAATATTCATTGGAAGGACTGATGCTGAAGCTGAAACTCCAGTACTTTTGGCCTCCTGATGTGAAGAATTGACTCATTGGAAAAGATCCTGATGCTGGGAAAGATTGAAGACGGGAGGAGAAGGGGACGACAGAGGATGAGATGGTTGGATGGCATCCTGACTTGATGGACATGAGTTTGAGCAATCTCTGGGAGCTGGTGATGGACAGGGAGGCTTGGCGTGCTGCAGTCCATGGGGTAGCAAAGAGTCAGACATGACTGATTGACTGAACAGAACTGATTGATATCTTGTGTGATGGAGTGTGCCTGAGGCTGAGGGAATGGAGTCTTTAGGAGCTGAAAGGAAATGGTGTAGGGCTGCCCTCTGCAGTCCTGCATTCTTTGCCATCGCCTAGCTTTGAGACTGAAGAAGGAACCCTGAAGGACTCAGAGACACAGACATCAATTATTGGACAGGGAATCTTATAAATCAGAGGCAAAGGACCTGGAACGATCCCCCACCGAGTACCAGTGGCAGACGGCATGACACAGCTGCAGTCTTCACTCCAGAGGGGAGGAGGAGGCTACTAGTTGCAGTGGACATGACATCAAAAGGGCTCCTTGGATGCCAGGGGGATTATAACTCACCTCTCCCACAGCTCTTTCGGTACACAATCCTTGCAGGCAGTCACTGTTCCTGTGAATTATTGAACATGCTGGAGCTGTTTTGGTTAGAGGACTAAAAACATTATTAGTTTGATCACTCAGGCTTCTTAGGTGGCTCATTGGTAAGGAATCCACCTGCCAATGCAGGAGAGGAAGGAGACATGGGTTTGAACCCACTCCAGTATTCTTGCCTGGAAAATCCCATGGACAGAGAAGCCTGGTGGGCTACAGTCCACCGGGTTGCAAAGAGTCGGACACAACTGAGCACGAACATGCATACCAGCTGATCATGCAGGTAACTGTTGATTAATCATCTTATACATATATATAAGGGAATATTACTTAGCTATTAAAAACAACCATTTGCAGCAATACTGAGTAAAGTAAGTCAGACAGAAAAAGAGAAATATCTCACGATATCCATTATATGCAAAATCTAAAAAAAATTGATACAAATGAACTTATTTACCAAACAGAAACAAACTCATAGACTTAGAGAAAGAACTTATTGTTACAGGGACTGGGGTGGATAGCTTGGAACTTACATGTACACATTGCTATATTTAAAATGGATAATCAACAAGGACCTACTGTACAGTACAGGGGAACTCTGCTTAATACTCTGTTATAATCTAAATGGGAAAAAATTTGAAAAGGAGTGGATACAATATATGTATGATTGAATCACTCTGCTTTACTCCTGAAGCTATCACAATATTGTTAATCAACTTTCTCCAAAATAAAATTAAAAACTCTTAAAATAAAATAACTTTCACTTTAGGAAGGGGAGATAATCATGCAGATAATATAAGGGTGAGGCAGGGCCAGACTGGGCAGGGGATATACAGAAGCAAGAGAGGAGCCATCGTATGGGGCCTGACCATACAAGTGGATAACAGAGTAGTGGGGCCATGTCGGGTGCAAAGAGGAAGCAGGAACGCTGCTGGAAGAGAGTTGTACAGCCCCCTTCTGGCTTCCCAGTGAGGCTCCAGGTCATCCACTACCTACATGTCCACCAAGGAGCACAGTCCCAAGGACACGTCTTATACCTCTTTGAGAACAGCTTCAGGAGAAGTGTGTTCTAGTTTTGTTTGACACTGGGAGCTTCCCCAGTGGCTCAGTGGTTAGGAATCTGCCTGCAATGCGGGAGTTGCAGGAGACTCGGGTTTGATCCTTGGGTTGGGAAGATCCCCTGGAGGAGGCATGGCATGACATAGCATATCTTGGCATGGCAACCCACTCCAGTATTCTTGCCTGGAAAATCCCAGGGACAGAGGAGCCTGGAGGGCTACATACAGTCCACAGTGTCGCAAAAAGCCGGATGCAACTGAAGTGACTTAGAATGCATGTATGTGACATTAGACCAGGCCTCTCACTCGGGGGCCTGAAACTGCACTTGCGTATAATGAAGAGGTTGTGCTAGATGAGAGAGGGAAGGGGTTATCAGAATGGGAGGAAAGCGTGCAATCACAAAAATGTATTAAAAGATTAGGTGAAATCTGGAGCTTAGTTAATACATCAATGCAAGTTCTTAGTTTTTATAAAAAATACCCTTATATCTTAGCGTTAACAATGTGGAAAACTAGGAGAGAGTTTTGTGCTATTTTGGCAACTTTTCTGTAATGTAAAATTAATTCCAAAATAAAATATTTCTTTTAAAAGATGATTAGGTTGTTTTAAATTCTATTCATGCGTTCATTTATTCAATAAAGATTGATTGCCTATTATGTGTCAGGCACCGGGTACACATTGCTAATGAGCATAAGCCACGGTTTTACCCCTTGTGGGGTTTACAATCTAGTAGTAATTTGGCAGGA
>SJYQ01004918.1:0-29217 GCA_006410935.1 Redunca redunca
AGGGGACGACAGAGGATGAGATGGCTGGATGGCATCACAGACTCGATGGACGTGAATCTGAGTGAACTCCAGGAATTGGTGATGGACAGGGAGGCCTGGCGTGCTGCAATTCATGGGGTCACAAAGAGTCGGACACGACTGAGCAACTGAACTGAACTGAGTCTTCATTGCTGCTTGGACTTTTCTCTAGTTGTGGCAAGCAGGGGCTACTGTCTAGTTGCAGTGCGTGGGCTTCTCATTGCAGTGGCTTCTCTTATTGAGAGGCACAGGTTCTGGGTGTGTGGGCTTCACTAGTTGTGGCTCGAGAGCTCAGTAGTTGTGCTTCCCGGGCTGTAGAGCACAGACTGAACAGTGTGGTGCATGGGCTTAGTTGCTCAGCAGCATGTGGGATCTTCCCTGACCAGGGATCGAACCTGCGTCTCCTGCATTGGCAACCGGATACTTTAACACTGAGCCACCAGGGAAGCCCAGCATATATGTGCTCTTAATTTTATGTATGTGTGCATCAAGCAAACCAGTATTTCCCTTACTTCACCCCGTCTTGATAAATTGATATAATTATTTTGATATTAAAAAGGGTTTCTTTTTGGAACAGTATAGTGTGATCAGTGGGGTAAACAGCAGTCTTCTACTTTATTATATAATTAACTCCTGAGAATATATTTGAAAGCCAAATGTTTGAAAGTAGACTTCTTATAATAAGAAAAAAGTCTGTACCCGGAAGCCTAAAAAAACCCACTAAAGAATCCTTAATTGTGGTTTTGTAGGTACACCTTCCCCCTAATCCTTGCGTCAACTGATTGACATATGTTTGGAACTATGGAGAGTCAACCATCTCTCTTGCCTTGCAGAGTATATTTATGCCTATAAAATATTTACTGGTATTTAAAGGTTAGTGATCTGGAGTTTGAACAGCACTGCTTTGATGATTATGATAATGATTTGGTCATTTCAATTCTTTCTCTTGACAGTATGCAGCTGGCAGTAGATGTGCAGATACCAGAATGTTTTGGAGGAGTGGAAGGTGAAGCAGTTTTTATTGATACAGAGGGGAGTTTTATGGTTGATAGAGTGGTAGACCTTGCTACTGCCTGCATTCAGCACCTGCAGCTTATAGCAGGAACACATATGGGAGAAGGTAAGTTAACCAAGTGCTCTTTTTTCGGTATAATGAAAGTAATTTGCATTTGTATCCATCTCAAGCCTTAATAGGGCTTCCCTGGTGGCCCAGCTGGTAAAGAATCTGCCTGCAATGTGGGAGACCTAAGTTGGGAAGAGCCCCTGGAGAAGGAAAAGGCTACCTACTGCAGTATTCTGGCCTGGAGAATTCCAGGGACTGTATAGTCCATGGGGTTGCGAAGAGTCGGGCAGGATTGAGGGGCTTTTACTTTTAAGCCTTAATAAGAGACCACTTAGAACATGAATGGAGAAGGAAACTGCAACCCACTCCAGTACTCTTGCCTGGAAACTTCCACGAACTGAGGAGCCTGGTAGGCTACAGTCCATGGGGTCGCAAAGAGTGTCAGGATTGAGTGACTTCACTTTCACTTTCACTTTAGAACATGAAGCTTAATAACTTGACTGTGTACTAGTAAAAAACTCATGCTTCTGTTACAAATTGAAAATGTTGCACCTGGAGTTGCCTCTTCTTCACCTTATATGACCCTCACTTTTTACTGCAGGAGCTCTGGGAGAAAACCTGTGTGTATGTCCGTGTATGACTTCAAATCATCATGCTCTGGCCTGCCAGGTGTAAGCTAGTGTTGTTGGACACCTTAATATAAGTAAAGGTTGTCTGAATGTATTCAGTGTATGTTAACTTTTGTACTGTTTTTTCCAAAAACCAAGGGTGACCTTGAAAAATCATGTCTGGAAATGTTTGGAACATTAAGCCAATTGAACTTATATGGCTCTGCGTAGTATGTAATTGACTTTCGACTGTATTAATTGTACTGTTAAAGTGTTGGGAAGATTTTTTGTCCTTATTATGTGGAAATATAGTGTTTTGCTTAAAAGTTTTTTTAAAGGTAATTTGTATTCGAGTTCTTGTATTCAGTTCGGTTCAGTTGCTCAGTCGTGTCCAACTCTGCGACCTCATGGACTGCAGCACATCAGGCTTCCCTGTCCATCACCACCTCCCGGAGCTTGCTCAAACTCATGTGCAAGGAGTCGGTGATGTCATCCAACCATCTCATCCTCTGTTGTCCCGTTCTCCTCCTGCCTTCAATCTTTCCCAGCGTCAGGGTCTTTTCCAGTGAGTCAGTTCTTCTCTTCAGGTGGCCAAACTATTGGGAGTTTGAGCTTCAGCATCAGTCCTTCCAATGAATATTCAGGACTGATTTCCTTTAGGATTGACTGGTTTGATCTCCCTGCAGTCCAAGGAATTACTCATAAAATTACATGGTTTCTGGTTTGACTGTTTTCTTTCAGTTTATTGTATTTTATTTTTTGGATGTGTGGTCCTTACTATTTTCTCTAGAAATGTTAAGAAAAATAATGTTTTTCATAAAATGTTTGTATTCCCTTTAAATGAATATAATCAGCTGGATATTTTGATTTGCATTGGAGTACTAGGTGTCCTTTTTAACCAGTGACCAATATGTCTACTAAAAGTCCGTCAAGCTATCCATGTCACAGGTGTAATTTGTAATAGTGTCTTAGGATCTTATTGTAAATATTGTGGATGTAGCACTGGAATATAGTTCTTAATGACTGGTATGTGATTAAGTTTTTAACTTTTTGGTTAAAAAATTAATTTCTTAAATATATATTTGTAATAGGCAGTGTTCTCTGAAATTTAATTTATTGTTTTTTATTTCAGTGTTAAAACTTAAGTACATTTTAAAATGCACTGATTTTTAGCTAGTTTCTCTCTGAAATATGTACAGAACCAATCTGGTTATTTTTAAAAATCCAAGCTAAGGGAATTTTATATCATTATTTCTACTTAAATATAAAATTATGATATGGCTTTTAAGGGAAAAATATGCTTCCTTTGAACATTTTTCCTTTTAACTTTTAATTTGGAGTCTTATGAAAAAAACAAGAAAGAAATTCTATTATGATACTTCTGTTCAATGGAAGGCAGTAACCAATACGAAAACATAGATGTTAAAACTCTAGTCTTTATATGTACAAACAATTTCTGGATAGCATAATATATAAGGAAACAGTGGAAAAGGTGAAAATAAGAGATCAGGAATTTTGAAATGATAGTTTGTGAGATGACAGGTAAAACTAATTATTTTAAGATTGTTTTGTTACTTATTTCAGAGCACCCAAAGGCTTTGCAGGATTTCACTCTTGAAAATATTCTTTCCCATATTTATTATTTTCGTTGTCGTGACTACACAGAACTACTGGCACAAGTTTATCTGCTTTCAGACTTCCTTTCAGAACACTCAAAGGTATGGCTCCATCTTCATCAGGCTGTTTTCTATCCCTAATTTGTTGATTACTTTTATCATGAAAGGTGTTAGAGTTTATCAAATGCTTTTTCTGAGTCAATTGAGATTATCATGTGGGTCCCATCCCCCGCCCCCCTGCCCCGCATCACTCTGTCAATCTGGTGTGTTTCATTGATTGATTTTCATATTAAACTATCTTTGTACTCCTAAGGATAAATCTTGCTTGATCTTGGTATGTAATCCTTTCAGTATACTAAAGGACTGCATTTGCTAGTATTTTATTGAGAATTTTGTGTCTGTCACCGGTCTCTGGTTTTCTTTGCTAGGGATGTCTTTTTGTGGCTTTGGTATCAGTGTAGTACTGGCTTCGTAAAATGAGTTAGAAAATGTCCTTCTCTACTTTTCAGAGTAGTTTGAAAAGGATTGGCATAAATTCTTTAAACATTTTATAGAATTCACTGATGAAGCTATCTGTTCCTGCTCTTTTCTTTATTGAAAGGCTTTTGATCACTGATTCAGTCTCTTTTGGGCTACCCAGGTGCCTCAGATGGTAGAGAATCTGCCTGCAATGGAGAAGACCCAGGTTTGAGCCTTGGGTTGGGAAGATCCCCTAGAGAAGGGAATGACTACCCACTCCGGTATTCTTGCCTGGAGAATTCCATGGACAGAGGAGCCTGGTGGGCTAGACTCCATAGGGTTGTAAAGAGCTGGACACCACTGAGTGACTGTCACTTTCCAGTCTGTTTACTTATTGTAAATCTATTCAGATTTTCTGTTTCTTTAGCAGGTTTTAGTAGTTTGTTTCTTTCAGTGAATTTGTCCATTTCATCTAGGTTATCTAATTTTTTGGCATACAGTTGTTCACTGTATTCTCTTTAATTGTTATTTTTATAAGGTTGGTAGTGATGTCCCTATTTTCATTCCTGATTGGAGTGGTTTGCATCATCTCTGTTTTTCTTAGTCATTTTAGTTAGAGGCTTGTCAATTTTGTTGATCTTGTCAAAGAATCAACTTTTGATTTCAGTGATTTTTCCAATTGTTTCTCTTTTGTCTGTTTTGATTATTTCTGCTTTAATGTGTATTACTTTCTTCTACTTGCTTTGGGGTTAGTTTGCTGTTCTTTTACTAGTTCTTTAGAGTACAAGGTTAGGATATTGGTTTAGGATGGGAATTTACATTCACATCAACAATGTAGGAGGATTCCTTTTTCTCTGCATCTTCCCCAACATTTATTTTTCCTAGACTTTGATAATGACCATTCTGATCAGTGTGAGCTGATTACCTCATTGAAGTTTTTATATACCTTTCTCTAGTAATGGGCATATTTTCATGTGCTTTTTGGCCATCTTTATGTCCTCTTTGGAGAAATTTCTACTTATATCTTCTGCCCATTTTTTGATTGGTTTGTTTGTTTTTTTGATATTGAGCTGCATGACCTGTTAGTATATTTTGAAGATAAATATATTTTGGTCACATCATTTGCAAATATTTCCTCCCATTCTGTGGGTTGTCTTTTCATTTTGTTTATGGTTTCTTTCGCTATGCAAAAACGTTTAAGTTTAATTAGGTCCCATTTGTTTATTTTTATTTTCATTCCTCTAGGAGGTATAATGATCCAAAAAGACATTGCTGCGATTTATGGCAGTGTTCTGCCTGTAGTTTCCTCTAATGGTTTTATAGCATCTGGTCTTACATTTAGATCTTTAATCCACTTTGAGTTTATTTTTGTGTGTGGTGTTAGAGAATGTTCTAATTTCATTCCTTTACATGCAGCTGTCCAGCTTTTCCCAGCAGCACTTATTGTCGAGACTGTCTTCTTCAATGAATACTCTTGCCTCCTCTATGGTAGACTAATTGGTTGTAGTTGCATGGGTTTATTTCTGAGTTTTCTGTCCTGTTCCGTTGATCTATAAGTCTGTCTTTGTGTTAGCACCACACGTTTTTGATTACCATATCATTATAGTAGAGTCAGAAGTTATGGAGCCTGATTCCTCCAGCTCTGTTTTCCTTAAGATTGCTATGGTTATTTGAGGCCTTTTTTATTTCCTTACTCATTAAAATTTTTTCTCTTCTAGATCTGTGAAAAATGCCCTTGGTAATTTGATAGGAATTGCATTGAATCTGTAGATTACCTTGGATAGTGTAGTCATTTTGACAATATTGATTCTTCCAGTGTAAGAACATGATATATCTTTCCATCTGTGTCATCTTCAGTTTCTTTCATTAGCATTTTATAGTTTTTGGAGTATACATCTTTTGCCTCCTTAGGTAGGTTTATTATTATGTATTTTATTCTTTTGATAAGACAGTAAATGGGATTATTTCCTTAGTTTCTCTTTCTGATCTTTTGTTTTTAGTGTATGGAAATGCAGCAGATTTCTGTGTATTAATCTCTTATCTTGCAGCTTAACCACATTCATTGATAAGCTCTAGTTACCATTTATTTCTGGTTATAAATTATTTTCTGGGGAATTCCCTGGCAGTTCAGTGGTCAGGGCTCTGCCCTTCCACTGCTAAGAAAGCTAACATTCAATCCCTGGTTTGGAAGGTAAGATTCCACAAGCTACAGGGTGAGGCTTAAAAGAAAAGAAATTCACGTTGGTAACTTTTTAATTTCAGCTATTGAATGACAGCTTGAGTTGAATGACAATGCTTGGGTTTTTGTTTTTTTGTTTTTTGGCAATGCTTGTTTTATCCTACCCTCTCAAACTCTGTCGTTCACTGACTTTCCATTATTCAGTGTGATCTCCGTATTGATAGATCAAGGGAACTCACCAGAGTATATTCAGGATCTTGCTCTCTAAACTTGGAGGAGAAAAGTCATCAGTGTGGCAGTTACTACTTAGCAGAAGGTCCAGATGTTTGTACTTCAGCCAGTTTCAACAAAATCTGTACTGTGGAGAGGGAAATAGACTTATTTCCATTCTTCCATTATAGATTAGGATATGTACCTGCTCTGATTTGAGCAGAGAGGTCCTCGGATGCCCTTGGTATCTGGGACTCCTTACAAATACCCTGGAACACAAACATGTAATTATATAGTATTTTCCTGTGCAGCATTTTCCTTCTTTTGATTTAATGATTGCTCCTAGTTATTGAATTCATTTTCCAGAAGTAGTAGCATATTTCTTCAATTTTTTTGTGTAGTTCACAATGTAATAGATATAGGCACAGTAATTTAGAAAAAGTTTTAGTGACATATAGTTGATTTATAATGTGTTAGTTTCTGCTGTATTGCAGTGATTCACTTATACATATTCTCATATTCTTTTCCATTATGATTTATCAAAGCATATTGAATATAGTTCCCTGTGCTATACAATAAGACCTTGTTGTTTGTCCATCTTACGTATAATGTTGATAGTTTGCATCTGCCAGTCTCAGACTTCCAGACCACCCCTCCCTCATCCTGCTCCCCCTTGGCAACCACTAGTCTGTTCCCTATGGACACATTTTTAAGATCAATCTGACTATGACATTTTTTTCCATCACTTTATTAGAAATCTAGACAGCAAAACAAATCAAATCTTGATCTGTAGCTTATTTGCTTGCTGGTTTCCATGTAGAAAATACTCCTATCATAGCTGATTTCAAGTATGTCACTGGACATGGAGTAGAGAAGAAACCGTGCACATCATTATGTAGTGTTTCCACTATAAAGGTAAAATAGATGTAAGTAACTTTCAGAGCATAGGTAATAGTAAAATGTAGGAGGGGTGGGTTTTCAGTATTTATCATCCATATTTTAGTATAATTCATTTACTCATAAATTTGTATAGTTTGTTACAGATGACTATATTTGATGATGGATTTGTAAAACTTCCAAAAATTTAGCTCTTGGCTCAAGAGCTGTAGCATTTGGCCTCAGCATACCACTGTTCCTTTCTGTCATTTCCTATCGCTCCTCCTCACTACTTTTTTTCTGACTCTTTAAACATACCAAACCTGTTTGTGTCATAGAGCCTTTGACCTTCCTGTTCATAATATATGTGAGTTGTCTTTCTCTCCTAGAGGTTCTTATCCTGGAGTCAGTTCTTTTTTTATATATAATTAATTAATTTATTATTATTTTTTAAACAACTTAGTCTTTTATTTGCCCGAGGCCAGCTGTTGCAGGCACTGAGGACCCAAGACTTCCAGAAGGGATGGGGGTGGGGGGTGCCATCCTGCCTTCTAGGTGCTGCCTGTCCCATCCTGCTTCCTGTAGGAGATGGGAGAGTAGATACAGTGTACCCTTGCACCATCAAGTATCTCCTCAATTTAGTGTGTCAGTTGCTCAGTCATGTCCGACTCTGCGACCTCATGGACTGTAGCCAATCAGGCTCCTCTGTCCAAGGGATTCTCCAGGCAGGAGTACTGGAGTTGGTTGCCATTTCCTTCTCCACCAGGAGTCAGTTCTATTGCCTGCCTTTTTATTGATGTCTCCTCACATCTAGTCTTAAGTTTGCCTCAACCCACCACCTACTTATTTGTCATTTCACCGGGTTTGAGTTTCTTTATAGCCCCTGTCACTATCATAAATTATGTTATTCAGAACTTCTGAGTTGGTGAACCTGTGGAAGTGCTAGGAGAATGGCTCTGGGAGAGAACTTGGAAGCTCTGTGTCCCTTCCCCATGCCTTCTCTATGCCTCTGTTCCATCTGACTATTCCTGAATTATGTCCTTTACATTTTTTGTAATTGACACGTAGTTGATTTACAATGTTGTGTTAGTTTCTGGTGTAGAGCAAAGTAATTCAGTTATACGTATACATACATACTCTCTCTCATATTCTTTACCATTATGGTTTATTCAGTTCAGTCACTCAGTCATGTCCAACTCTTTGCGACCACATGAACTGCAGCATGCTAGGCCTCCCTGTCCATCACCAACTCCTGGAGTTTACCCAAACTGATGTCCATTGAGTCGGTGATGCCATCCAACCGTCTCATCGTCTGTTGTCCTGTTCTCCTCCTGCCCTCAATCTTTCCCAGCATCAAGGTCTTTTCAAATGAGTCAGCTCTCTTCGCATCAGGTAGCCAAAGTATTGGAGTTTCAGCCTCAGCATCAGTCCTTCCAGTGAACACCCAGGACTGATCTCCTTCAGAATGGACTGGTTGGATCTCCTTGCAGTCCAAGGGACTCTCAAGAGTCTTCTCCAACACCACAGTTCAAAAGCATCAATTCTTCGGCGCTCAGCTTTCTTCACAGTCCAACTCTCACATCCATACATGACCACTGGAAAAACCATAGCCTTGACTAGATGGACCTTTGTTGGCAAAGTAATGTCTCTGCTATTGAATATGCTATCTAGGTTGGTCATAACTTTCCTTCCAAGGAGTAAGTGTCTTTCAGTTTCATGGCTGCAGTCACCATCTGCAGTGATTTTGGAGCCGAAAATATAAAATCAGCCACTGATTCCACTGTTTCCCCATCTATTTCCCATGAAGTGATGGGACTGGATGCCATGATCTTCGTTTTCTGAATGTTGAGCTTTAAGCCAACTTTTTCACTGTCCTCTTTCACTTTCATCAAGAGGCTTTATAGTTCCTCTTCACTTTCTGCCATAAGGGTGGTGTCATCTGCATATCTGAGGTTATTAATATTTCTCCTGGCAATCATGATTCCAGCTTGTGCTTCATCCAGCCCAGCGTTTCTCATGATGTACTCTGCAATATAAGTTAAATAAGCAGGGTGACAGTATACAGCCTTGACGTACTCCTTTTCCTATTTGGAACCAGTCTGTTGTTCCATGTCCAGTTCTAACTCTTGCCTTCTGACCTGCATACAGGTTTCTCAAGAGGCAAGTCAGGTGGTCTGGTATTCCCATCTCTTTCAGAACTTTCCACAGTTTATGGTTTATTACAGGATAGTAAATATAATTCCCTGTGCTATACAGTAGGACCTTGTTGTTTAAATATTTTTATATATAGTAGTTTGTATCTGCTAATCCCATACTCTTAATTTATCCCTCCACTACTTTCCCCCTTAGTAACCATGTTTCTTTCTGTGTCATGAGTCTGTTTCTATTTTGTAAATAAGTTGATTTGTGTCATGTTTTAGATTATACATATAAGTGATATCATATGATATTTGTCTTTTTCTGACTTACTTCACTTAGTATGATAATCCCTAGTTCCAATTGTATTGTTGCACATGGCATTATTTCATTTTTTATGGCTGAGTAGTATTCCATTGAATATATGTTTACACATTATACATGGATATATACTCCACAGTTTCTTTATCCACCCATCTATTGATGGACATTTATGTTGCTTTCCTGTCCTTGCTACTGTGAATAGTGCTGCTATGAACACTGGGATGCATGTGTCTTTTGAATTACAGTTCTCTCCAAATACATGCCCAGGAGTGGGATTGCTGGATCATATGGTGCTGAGTTATATCCTTTGTAATGTATTGAGTTTAAAAAAAGAAATTATTCCTATATTTGTTTGCATATAAATTGTCCCTTACTCCACTGGAACATAAGCTCCAAAAGATCAAGGATCTTGTCTCTTGTTCCCCAGTCCATGGAACAGTGGCTAGCATATAGTAGGTGTCAAATATTTGTTGAATGAAAGATATAAAAACAGCTTACTAAGACAGTGCTTCACAGAAGCTTCTCCTTTTGCTTAGTCCTTATAAAAATATATAATTTTGTCATATTTTGTTTACAATTAGATTAGTTTCCAGATTCTGCTTGTTCTCGGATCTTAGGTTATATATTATTCTAACTTCACCATAGGAGCCATTAGTTAGATCCTATTAGAAATGAAACTGTCATGAAAATGTTTATTTATCATCTATAAGTAAACTTTGTTGATTAGAATTCAAAACAAACTTGCCTCTTGCTGAATTCTGTAATGGTTAGTTTCCCTATAGAATATTTTAAATTAAAGAAAAATATACCAAAAATTAAGCGTTTGAAAAATCTTATTATTTAATATTTGAGAGGGTTTTTTTTTTTTTAACATAAAAGGAATCCTGAAGATAAAATTGACATTTAATTGAAAAATTGATTTTACTAAGATTTTAAAAGTAGGTTTTGTTGGTCCACCTCTGTGAAGACTGGGTATAGGGGCAAATTATGAGAAAATTGTAATTGCTTTTTTATATTGAATTATTTTTTTAAGATGATAAATTATCAAACTAGAGTTTATTCTAACTTCTGGTGACTGGTGTAGAAAGCACTGAATAGCTTTCTACCTGACCAAAATAAAGTCTTTGGAAAGTAGGAAATAGAATGCTGAATTTTAAAATTTTGTTTCTTTTTTTCTGTAATGCACTCTGCTTTCTGGTTGCCATTTATTATTTTAAATACCAAACCTAATATCAGTATCTCTTTTGTAATTAGGTTCGATTAGTGATAGTGGATGGTATCGCTTTTCCATTTCGTCATGACCTAGATGACCTGTCCCTTCGTACTCGATTATTAAATGGCCTAGCCCAGCAGATGATCAGCCTTGCAAACAACCACAGATTAGCTGTAAGTATTATTACGATTATATAAAATGCTCAAATGTGGGGAGTTCCCTGGTGGTTCAGTGGTTAGGATTCTACTTTTCTGGTGCAGGGAGCACAGGTTTGATCTCTGGTCAGGGAACTAGGATCCTGCATGTTGTGCAATATGACAAAAAAAAAATTAAATGTTAAAATCTAGAAATAGCAAAATATAAAATTTGTCTGACTGAAAGCAAATGATATGGACATACAGTTCTTTTTTTAATACTTATGTATATTTTTGGCTGTCTTTGTTGCTGCACGTGGCTTTTTCTAGCTGCGGCAAGCAGGGGTGCTTTCCCTGCAGTGGGAGGGCTTGTCACTGTGGTGGCTTCTCTTGTTGCAGAGCGCAGGCTCTAAGTGCGTGGGCTTCAGCCCTTGTGGCTTGCAGGCGCTAGAGTGCTGGCTCAGCAGTTCGGGCTAACTTACCATATAGCGTGTGGAATCTTCCCAGACCAGGGGTTGAATGCGTGTCCTCTGCATTGGCAGGTGGATTCTTAATCACTGGACAACCAGGGAAGCCCCAGTGTACAATTGTGAATGTAGTTTTGTTTCAGTTTGGTTTCTGTAAAACAAATCTAGTCGGAGTGTTGTGTATCAGTTTTCCTGGGAAGTAAAAAGCATAATTAAGATGCTGAATTATAAAAATGGGCTGTGTTTGATAAAGAAATGCCACCTTTGATAATTACATTGTTTTCTTTGTAATATACTTGATGTTTCTCAGGTAAGCTCTTCCAACATTGCCAGTTTTCTTTTATTCTTGAGTCTTTGATTAATACATAATGTAGACTCACACACTCAGTTGGTTAGAAAAATTGTGTGAACAGCCTAGATATTTAGAGGAGGAGCTAACTCTTCCAGATATGTAATGTGAGGAGAGAGGTAAAGATGAGCTCAGAAGTGAAGAGATAAAAAAGGAGTGAGGTAAAAAGTTTTTTTTAAACTGCCTGTTTGCACTTCCCTCTCTGCAGCTTTATCCCACCACTGATACACACACACACACACACTTCCAAACGTACATTTTTTCTTTTGAGTTTTTAATTTTTTTTTTCTTTGCATATGCTCAAAACATGGTGTCCTGTCTTGAATTATTTCTTGTCATTAATTTGTAATTTCTTGTATATTCAGTCGTGTCCAACTCTTTGTGACCCCATTGTAGCCCATCAGGCAGGCTCCTCTTTCCAAGGGATTTTTTTTAGGCAAGAATACTGAAGAAGGTTGCCATTTCCACCTCCAGGGGATCTTCCCAACCCACGGATCAAACCGTTCTCCTACACTGGCAGGCGGGTTCTTCACCCCTTGAGCTACCTGGGAAGCCTGATTTGTAATTTAGCATTGTGTTACTATCAGTGAAGAGTCCCCAGTAGGGGGCACTCAAGGATAAAGGGTTGTATAGTTCCTTAGGTTTTTGCTTTTGTTTTTTAACAGAGAGCTTCATCTTTTCTGATTAAAAAAGTAATCTAGGGAGTTCCCTAGTGGCTTAGTGGTTGGGATTCCAGGCTTTCATTGCCTCGGCTCAGGTTCAGTCCTTGGTCAGGTTACTGAGGTGCCGCCAGCTGTGAAGTGCAGCTCCTCCCTGCCACCACTGCAAAAAATAGAGTAGTCTAAACAACATGACATGTCACCCGTTGTTTAGAGTCAACAACTTAATATATGATTCTTTGTCCATGTGTCCAATTACTTCTGAAAATATTAAGCCAAAAAGGATATCTCTGTTTTTAAACATTTTGTTATGTATTAGCAAATTGCTCCCAGAAAATGTATTCCAAAGTATGTTCTGTACATCAATGAATGGGAATTCTTTTTTTTTGTTGTTTATAGTTCAGTGGGGAAAAGATAAAATTAATTTTGCTGATTTGGATAGTATAAAGAATTCCCATATAACATTTCCCAAGATTTGCTTTTTCATTCTTATTCTGTCTCCCACTCTCTTTCTGTACACACACACAGACACAGACACACACACACAGAGTTTATGTGTATATTTTTCTAAACTGTTTAAAATATATGCACACATCATACCCATTTGTCTAATAATACTTCAGTATATATTTCCTAAGAATGAGAATAGTCTCGTATGGTATCCAGAGTATAGTTATCAAATTTAGGACATTTAATATTATGCAACTTTAATATTTAATCCATATTTTAGTTCTGTCACTTATCTCAGTGATGTCCTTCATAACAGTTTTTTCCCCAGTTCATTTTGCCAGCTGGAATCACATATTGCTTTTAACTTGTCATATTTCTTTAGTTGCCTTTCTTTACTTTTGTGCTATTGCTGTGTTTTAAGAATACAAGCCAGTATTTTTAGAGAATATCTCTGCAGTTTGGGTTTCTGTGATGTTTCCTCCTGATTAGATTCCAGTTATACCTTTTTTGTGTGTGTGGCTAAAATAGAAGATAGACTTTTTTTTCTTGAGGTATAGTTTACCTTTTAGAGATAATTTTAATAACCCTATTAGATATAGTTAATATACCGTAAAAGTTGCCCTTTTAAAGTGTGGCTCAGTGCATTTGGGTGTATTCAGAACTGTGCAACCATCAACAGCTATCTAATTTTAGAACATTCCCACCACCCCAAAAAGAACTTTCATACCCGTTCACCATCATTCCCCATTGTACCCTCTCTATAGCCACTAACAACCACTAGTCTGCTGTATCTATGGATTTGTCTTCTTTGGATATTTTATATAAATTCATACAATATGTGATCTTTTATGTCTGGCTTCTTTCACTTAGCATAATATTTTCAAGGTTCATCCATGTTGTAGCATGTATCAGTATGCTTTTTATGACTGAATAATTTTGAATTTTATTTGTATACCACATTTTGTTTATCTGTTCAGTCATTTAAGGACATTTGGACAGCAGAAGTATTCTTAAAGCACTGAAGTTCATAATTTCAAAGTGATTATGACTTCACTACTTTAAGATGCATTTTTTTTTTTGGCACCATCCGTCACAGTTTGTGGGTCCTCCAGGGAGGTCCCAGGACTCATTCTTTAAGAGTTTGGAGTAATTACACAATAACTTTCATTTATATCATGGTAAACCCAACATTTTTGCAGAAAGAGTATTAATTATTTCATAAATATTTTCTAGTGATGCAAATTCTGATTTTTGGGATGTTGAACAACGGGTAAGCCAGTATGTCTATTTACATTTGCCTCAAGATGTGTAGTGGATAATGTGTAAGATGTATAATAGTCTGTAAAGCAATGTTGCCTGATAGAACTTTCTGTAAAGATGAAAATGCTCAGTCTGTTATAATAGTTGCATCGTTGTTGAGCACTTCAAATGTGACTAATGCTGTGGAAGAACTGAATTTCTAGTTTTAATTAATTTAGTTTTTAAAAGCTATATGGCTAATGGCTACAGAATTGAATAGTGCACCTTTAATCAAAAGGTGTTGGTGTAAGTAAATATCCCACTTGCTAAAGATTAAACACTTGGTAGTATGTAAAGAGTATTATGCAACATGTTGTCGATGCCAGTTAGACAGATATTTCAGTTAATTACCAATTTAAGTTCCTACTTAGCTTGTTCTAAAATACCTGGAGTAGGGTAACGCATAGGAAGACCACTATGCCATTCAGAGGAGAGAGACTAGAGGAAGGTGCTGTCATCCAGTTTGTACCTGACTGAAATCTAGATCATAGATTTCTCCTTTGTAGATAAAAATTTTAGGGTGTTGATCACTATGGTGGGAACAGCCAAATAGCCTTTTCTTTCTCAGTTTTCTTAAAGAATTGGTGAATTTTTGGATCTTTTCTCATTGCTTTTTTAAAAGTTCTTACCAGTTTCAGCTTGCAGTAGTATCTGTCTTATTTTTGGAGAGGAAATCTATATTGGAACTATATTTAACCGTTTCTGGAGAATTTTGGATGAGAAGGTGCCAGATAATCTGACTTTTAACTGTGTTCAGTTAGCCTTTAACACTTTTTGTCTCTGCTTTCAAATTGCTATCTTGTGGAACTTCCCTGGTGGTCTATTGGTTAAGAATTGAGATTCCACTTCAGGGGGCACAGATTTGATTCCTGGTTGAGGAACTAAGATCCTACAGGCTATGTGGTGCAGCCAAAAAATAAACCAAAAAAAATAAAATTGATAGCTTTTTAAATATATTATCTTTTCTGTAGGCCACTATATGTAAAAGAATTAGCAATATCTTTAGCCTTGAGGCCATCTATGAGTAAGACAATATCTGTGTCTCTATTATCTGAGCAGTCTAGTATAGTTATAATTTGGGGTCATTTGATCTGTTACTGGATTTTATTCTTTCCTAGTTCTTTTAATTATACTGTGCTTTCTATATGATTTTAGATCTCTTCTCATTCTTGGCCTCGGTTTCTTTTTTTTTCCTGTAAAATCATAAATGGTAATATTGTCTCTCCCCTAACAGTATAAACACTGAGTTAATTTTATTAAGGATTTTATTTTTTAATTTGGCCACACCACGCAGCATGTGGGATCTTAGTTCCCCAACCAAGGATCAAACCCGTGGCCAAGCTGCATTGAAAGCATGGAGTCTTAACTACTGGGCTGCCAGAGATTTATTAAGGATTTTATATTCCTTTGAATAAATATATTCTAGAGAGGCAATAGTGATAAAGAATACAGATTCCCTTGTTTCCACTGCTCTTAGTTATTAAGTTTTTACACATGGTATCTTTAGACCTTGTAATTTTGCGGGGAGACTCACCTAATTTTCTCATATTTTGCTTTGTAGGTAATTTTAACCAATCAGATGACAACAAAGTTTGATAGAAATCAGGCCTTGCTGGTTCCTGCACTGGGTAGGCAATTAATCCAACATTTGTAGTTAAATACATTTTTTTCTACCTCTTCAGTATGATGATTATTGAGTATTGTAAGTTCCATGAAAGCAGAGAAGACTCTCTCTTATTTGCTGATAAATCTTAGCATGGAACACAGTGCCCTGATATACTGACTCATCCTTTGAATTGTTTAACATTTATTGAGCATCTACTCTCTGGCAACTCTTGTGTCAGGTCCATAGTGTATAAATACTCATAAGAAGATTCTTGTTCTCAGAAATCACATACTCTTAAGCAGGAGAAGGGGTGAATCCATTTAAATACAAATCACACTATAACGAATAACTCAGGTTATGACTCTGCTTCTAACCTTACTCATGGTTTTATTAGGACACAATGCTTCAAGATTTATTTCTACTAAAATCTTTAAGAATATTCTGTCAGAGGTTTTGCTTTTCTTCTGGTGGTTAAAATATGTCAGTAAGCCTGTTGATAAGGAAGATTGACAAATAGATTAACTCAAGTTTTCTGAAGGCAGGTCGAGGGTAGTGATAATGCTCTGCAGTATTTCCACGGATAGGCAAAAATCTATTAATTTCAGGATGTTAGCCATGTACCTGGGTTTTTGAAACCAAATATACTTTCATTATGTTAAATTGAGTAAAGGAAAATTGTTTTTGGTCAGAGGCGTTCTGAGAGACTTACAATCTAGTCAGTTATCCTGTTCTTTTTCCCTCAGGGGAAAGTTGGGGACATGCTGCCACAATACGGCTTATCTTTCATTGGGACCAAAAGCAAAGGTCAGTATAGAAACAGGTTAGTGATTCTAAATATTGGGTAAATTACACTGAACATTTATCAGTTCCTTAGAGCTAGATGCTCTGTACAGTGCCCCATGAACTAAAGCTTCTGTTGCCTTCATCACTCAAAGCAGGCATAAAAACATGTTGTTGTACTGCACAGTTAGCTACATAGGAAGTTCTTTGGAATATTTAAATGATGGGGTGCACCTGAAATGAGTAGGTGGCCAAAGAATACCACCTTCTAGAGCTCTTTGAAATCAAGTACCATTTATTAACCATGCAGAGGGAGGTGAGTACTCTGTGTTCCTGAACGGATTGAAAGAGTAAAATCAGGACAAAAGGAAAACTTTTGAGGTTAGCTTTAGGACTTTAATTTATGTGGAAAATAGGATGGTTTTTCTTAGTTTCTTAATATATTTCTCGTATGAAATTGTGTCTATTTTTGTTTTCTTTTATATTTCCCTACCCTACTTTTGTTATCCAGTTACTTTACTTGCCTTTCATAGGTATTGTTCTTGAAAATAAAACTATGGCAGCATGAAACCTTTGTGTTTGTTTTTAAAGCTACTAAGCAAGTGAACAAACCACTTTTCATTTTCTTCAGAATAGGCAATTGAAAGCCATGGAGCCTAGAAATGTCAGATTTATGCCAGCCTCTCTGCTTTGAAATTAATTGGTATAACCAAGAAAACTTGGTTTGGGAATGCTCCAATAAAATGGGGAAATTGAGACAGCATGTGGATAAAGAAAAAGGATTCCTTTAACACGTCCTGGGTTTGGTCAGATATACTATTCCTTTATCTGCATTTCTTCATTCTTGTACAAAGTGAAAAAAATCAAGCCTGACCAAGTTAGGTCTTACTGACCCTGAGCTCATAGCAGAACTGATTACATTTCTGTACATCTTTTGTAACTAGTTCGTGCAATTTGTTGCTTTCAAAGATGGCATTTCCAAAGACTTCAGGTAACTTTTTTCCCTCCATAATGCATAGTGCTTTGCCATTGACTCCCATCCCCCAACTCTATAAATAGGTCATTGTATACTGAATTCACAAAAGCAGTTCTTTTCTCAGTGACAAACCCTATTGTAAAGATTTGGCAACAGTTCTCCAGATAAGAGTCTTTTGAACGTATTGTTTATATTTTTCCAGATTGAGGTTTTCTGAAAAGTACATCTCACTATTTAAATGTTTTTAGGAACTCCCCCCGAGCAAGTGTACTATAGTGCTCTTCTTCTACTATTCTCATATTAAATACTCAATAACAGAATACGTCTAAGAAGAGAGAAAAATAGGAGTAAAGAAAGATACTTCTTCCATCTTTTTCTTTGTTTCTTTCATCTGTTTATGCACTCATCAGAAGAGGAAGTTTTCCTTTGTCAAATCCTAGAAGTTAGCATGGGCTTCCCTGGTGGCTCAGAGGTTAAAGCGTCTGCCTGGAATGTGGGAGACCCAGCTGGGTTTAATCCCTGGGTCGGGAAGATCCCCTGGAGAAGGAAATGGCAGCCCACTCCAGTACTCTTGCCTGGAGAATCCCATGGAGGGAGGAGCCTGGTAGGCTACAGTCCATGGGGTCACAAAGAGTCAGATACGACTGAGCATGGTTGGAAAATCGTGCTTACTTTCTTCAGAGTTAACCATTTTATGACTTCAGCCTCTTGCTAATCCTTCCCAAGAAATTAGTGATGTAGAACGCTGACATTGAATAGATAGATTTAGGGGAAATCTACTGCTCTATGGACGTTTTTCCTATATGTCGTACTATTTTAATGAGTGGCTTGCTTGTGCAAGGTATTTAACTGTGTACCTTATATACAACGTTGCATATAATCCATTCAATATCTCTTTTTAACCAAATTTAACTATAGTTGATATACAATATTATATGTTACAGATATACAATATAATGATTCAAAAATTTTAAAGGTTATGCTCCATTTAAAGTTATTATAAAATACTGGCTATATTTGTTGTATTGTACAGTATATCCTTGTAGCTTATTTTATACATAATAGTTTGTACCTCTTAATCCCCTACTCCTATACTGCTGTTCTCCCCCTCCCCACTGGTAACCACTCATTTTTTCTCTATGTCTGTGGGTCCTTCAGTAACTCTTTGAAGGCTCTATACCTATTATCATTAACAGTGAGAAGATCAAGGTCCAGGAAGATTAAAAAATAGCAGCTACCATTTTTTGAATATTAACTGTTCTTTATTGTACTAAGTACTGTGTGTATGTGTATACATAAAAGTTCATTTTATTTTACAGATAACTATGACATAGGTACAGTATCGACATTTTATAGCTGGCTTTATAAGAGGCCATTCCTTTTCTCCTATAATTGCTGTTTCTTGAAAGTAATTATATTACTACATTGATTGCTAGTGAATCTGAAGGTATATCTTATCCTCCTTTTTAGGTAAAAACCTTTTTTTCCAAACTGCTTTTTTTCCTAGGCTGTGGATATATAAGTAGTATGCATACTTTGTTATAATCAGAAGTAGTTGATTTCATTTAATAAAATCAACATTGTTTTATTCATTGTTTGAAATTAGATATCTTTAAGTTATTAAAGTTGCATGAAATCTTATATGCTTTTTAAAATATAGTGTCTTGAAAGGATGGAAATATAAATTCATGCTGGGGGAAAATAGTTTATAAAAGTGAACACTTCAAAAAAATAAATGAACACTTCTAGTCTGAGCAGAAAAATGAAAACCTTGACTAGCCAGATTTATATTGAGATTGAACTTCAATGTCCCATCTCATGCCCCAGTCCCTGTTCTTCACCAGGATTTCTACCGTTTGACTAGTAACAGAATAACATTTCAACAGTTATTAAAAGAAATACTTTTGTCTCTGTCCTGTATTTTGTGTGGGTTTTCCTCCACTTTGCATATTCATGATGATATGAGGCCAAGATTGTTCAGAATTATACTGTGCTTTGCCAAGCAGATTGGGGGTAGAGTGGAGTAATACATCCACACCCCCACACTGCTTCGTATGTGTCTCAGCTTCAGAGCACAGACTGTGCCGCTGCCTTGTTTCTTCCTGACCTAGACTATGCAGTTCAGCCGTATGTTCAGCTTCATCTCAGCTGGGGCCACGAGCCAAGTGATTCTTCAGTTTAGTTTGTTGTTTAAAAAGATATCTTGAGATGCAGACATGAAATAAATTTTGTTTTTACCTAGAAATTCGAGGGAGATTTCACCTGAATACGTAATGTCCCTTTGACTTTAGTATTCTTAATAAACTTGTAAATGCTTCTTAAAAGCTTATTTCCTTTTTAATAATTTTCTCAGTAAAGTTGGATATACTGGGTACCTTTTTGGACATATGGTGATAGGAGGTGATTTAGATACTCATTTTTCAGAAGATTAGCTAATTTTTGTTTTATTGGATCAAAATGTGTGATTTTTTTTTTAATTTTTATTTTAACTTTAGTTTACTTTACATTACTGTATTGGTTTTGCCAAACATTGACATGAATTCACCACGAGTGTACAAGCGTTCCCAAACATGAATCCCCTCCCACCTCCCACCCCATGCCATCTCTCTGGGTCCTCTCCTTGCACCAGTCCCAAGCATCCTGCATCCTGCATCGGACATCGACTGGCGATTCGTTTCTTACTTGATAGTATACATGTTTCAATGCCATTCTCCCATGATTTTTTAATTTTAAGGAGGTGCCTCTATTTCTCCTGTTTCATTTTGCATTAAAGATAGACAGTCAACCCTAAAGCATCATAAAAGTTGATGATTTCACTCCCTAACACAACTAACAGAACATAACTCCATAACATAACATTCTTATGTTACATATTACTTTGTAGTTATTTTATTTATGCATACAATTGCAATTACAAAGATGACATTTTTAATTCTTCTGTTTTCATCCTGAAAGAACAAACCTAAAAACTAGTGAGTGGATGTTGGTTTCTGATTGCTTCTTTTTTGAATTATGCCTGAGGAGCAGGGCAGTTTCAAAACTGAGAGAATAACAGATGATAAACAAAAATGGCCTTCGTAAATTATCTTTGAAAACAAATCAACATTATATTATATGTAAACAAATAATCTTTTAAGAGAGTCTGATTTTTCTCTTAGAACCTTCATTGTGTACAGTTATACCAGTTTTTAAAAATTGTGTTAAAGTATTCATAACATAAAATTTACCATTTTAACCATGTAAGTGTATAATTCAGTGGCATGAAGTACATTCATATTATTGTACAACTATCACCACCATCCATCTCCAGAATTTTTTCATCTTTCCATACTGAAACTCCATGCCTATTAAATAGTAACTACCTGTGCTTCCCCCAACACCAGCCTCTGGCAACCACCATGCTACCTTCTGTCGCTGTGAATCTGACTAGTCTAGGCACTCATTAATATAAGTGGAAGCATACAATATTGTTTCTGTTGTGACTGGCTCTATTTGACTTGGTGTAATGTCTTCAAGGTTCATTTCACCAGATGTTAGAATTTCTTTCCTTTTTAAGACTAATATTCCATAGTATATATATACCACATTTTGTTTATCCAGTCATCTGTCAGACACTTGAGCTGTAGCTTCTACCTTGAGCTTTTGTGAATAAGTTATATCAGTTCTAAAGTAATTTTTAAAAGGCACTTAAAAAATTTTTGCTCATAAAGTTGACCCATGAACAGGAATTTGAATTGCATGGTCCACTTATAGATGTATTTTTTTCAGTAACTATAGTTTCTGTATTTTCATTTTGGTGGTGGTGGTTTAGTCACTAAGTTGTGTCCGCCTCTTGTGACCCCATGGACTATAGCCTGCCAGGCTTCTCAATCTATGGGACTCTCCAGGTAGCAATACTGCAGTGGGTTGCCATGGATCTTCCTGACCCAGGGATTGAACCTGGGTCTCCTGCTTTGCAGGCCAATTCTTTAGCAACTGAGCTATGAGGGAAGCCAGTGAGATCACAATATGTGGAATTAAAAGAACTGGAGTTGAGTCCTAAGTCTCTCTCCCCTTCCTGCTCTTGGATAACTCAATCAATTCCTTTGTTTCTGAAGCAGAGTATTTGGATTTTGGGGGTTTCCGAGGTGGCACCAGTGGTAAAGAATCCGCCTGCCAAAGCAGGAAACATAAGAGACTCCAGTTTGATCCTTGGGTTGGGAAGATCCTCTAGAGGTGGGCATGGCAACCTACTCTAGTATTCTTCCCTGGAGAATGCCATAGACAGAGGAGCCTGGCAGGCTATGGTCCATAGGGTCGCAAAGAGCTGGACACCACTGAAGCAACTTAGCATGCATGCACGTTCAGGTTTTTGATTGCAGAGGGATTGGTATGCCTAACCCTGCATTGTTCAAGGGTCAGCTATATTTGTTGCTGTTATGGTATTTAAGCATAGTTAATAAAAATTTAGAATTTTATTTCTCAACCACTTTGAGCTTTCAGTTTTAGAGTACACAATAAAATTGTACCTTGTCCTGTTATGACAATGATTTTTCTGAACATACTCATTTTGAAAGAATCTGTTTTCCTAGATTGNTTTAAGGAAGTGGTTTTTATATTTCTTTGTGTGTTCTTAGACAACAAAATAATAGAATTATAATGAAAAACTATAAATTTAAATTATGAACTCAGTCATCTGAACTAATTAATTAAGACATGTGTTTGTATTTATTTTTCTCTAAGCAGGTTGGCGACATTGTACAAATCACCAAGCCAGAAGGAATCTACAGTACCATTTCAGATCACAGTCAGTATTACTTGATTACAGTGGGATTTTGGTGTTAGTGGGCAGTAATTATTTGAAGAAAGCATTTACAGATTGCTTCTGTTAACTTCTGTAGGCAGTGAACATATTTGAGGACAGATTTTGATGTTTAGAACATTATCCCCAAAATAGTAGTATATATAAAGAATAGTCACAATTGAACTGAAATTTATTCTTAAGAACAGAGGAAATACTTATTTGTAGGGTAGTGTGTTCCATGTCCTGGGTAATGTCAGGATGTTAAAGATTTTTTTTCAGCCGTGCCTTGTGGCATGTGGGATACTTCCTTTCACTTCTTCCAGTAAAGCTACCATAAAGTTTGTTAGGATTGCCCTTTAGAGTTATTTTTATAATGCACTACTATTTCTGTGTATGTGTATGTATAAGTAAATACATAAGAGACTCTAGATAAAAATAGTATAGTCCTGGCTTGGACACCTGTCTTTGAGGTTTATCCTCTTCACTCACTGTGGTTGATAACTTCTATCCCAAGAATAAAGTAGGTCTCTTATTACTTTAAAGTATTTGGAAGACTAGTTGTTATTTTAGATGTTCTTAAAACATACATGTATACTTTTTCATCTTGCAGCCTCAGGGATTTAGAGATGCTGTTGTTGCTACTGCATATTCATTGCAAACAGAAAGTTCATTGAATTCCCGGAAGCGATCGCGGGACTCAGAGGAAGAACAGGAATCCAAAGAGTAGTCTCAAAGTACACATAAGTATTGAGGCTATGAGAGATGCAATGTTTACAAGTAGTAGACTATTACTTTAGAGTATAAACACACTATGATGTGAATGAATTAGGTCTATATATTAAGTGAATGGTGAATGAACAAATCAGGCCTATACTAAGTGAAACTACTTAACAAATAAGATTCTCTGAAAGAGTTCTAAATTAAGCAGTGTTCTATAGTTATATGTGACCCTGTTTTCATTGTTAATAACATTGAGTAGAGATGTTACAGGTACTGTGTTTTGCAAATGTGGAAAGCTGATCTCATGTGGCTAATCTGAATTTATTATTCAGACTGTTTTTGTCCCCTCGTTTCTTTGCCAGTTGCCTAGACATTTCTAGGAAGAAAATTTTTTTTTTTCACATCACCGTTGTGCTCTCCTCTTTAAATGTAGCTTTGATAACTCTTAAAAATGACCTATTTCTATTATAAAGAAAAGCCAGCACCATGAGTCAGCATATTATTACATATGATGGGTAGGATACAAATTTTAGATGACCACTCTGATTTTAGTGACCTCAATCCTAAAACTGAAGTCATTGGTTCATTTTTTAATGTTATTTTATAATGTTAAAGGAAAGACTTAGAAGTTGTTATCCCATCTAGCACATTGACTGGAACATACATCTTCCAGAATATTCAGGTTGATAAGCTCACAGTCATTTATTTCTGTATTTTTGAAACATGATGTGATCCAGTTCTAGGTGTATTGATATTTTCCTCTGAATAATCTTAACACTGCTTGAATAAATTAAAAATCTGAATTCTTGAGTGGTTTCAAAGTCTAAAAATGTTTTGGTACCTGGTTCGTCTTAGTACTTCTTAATTCATTTACAAGATTTACTTTGACTCCTAGAGAAGAAAATTATTTAAGTGATTGAATATTATATAATGTGACAACCATATTTTCCAGATTTTAGTGACAGTTGGTATTTCCTGTCCCAGACTGAACACTAAATTCATAAAATTTTAAACATGTAATTATTCTGTAATTGATTATACCCAATCTTAACTATAGTTTCCAAAGACTTTTTAAGAAGCAAAAGAAGGCACTGCTAGCCATTATACCAGGATATAAATCAGGACTATCCCACGAAAGTCAGGTTTATGGGCATCCTAATTATCTAAGACAAATTTCAATTGATTACTTTAAGATAACCAAGTATAGCCATCTTATTTTTGAGTACTTTAAGGCATATATTTTTATTATGATTAATGCAGTCATTGTAAAAATTTACTTGTCATTTTATATTCTGTCTACTCAAATCATAACATTAGGAGAGTAAGGGGGTTGTTAAGTGATAAATATCAGTGTTACCAGGCATCAGATACTGTAAGAGCTCATTTTATAAAGCATTGTAACACTGTACTTTAAAAGAACTGTAGGACTCTGAATATAGACAAAGCCAACTGTATTTCTTTTGTTTGCAACTTTTTAAATAAAATTTACATATCATAGCTTTTCAAAATTGTTGCTATTGCTGAAAAGATATTTATTTTTGTACTTATAAACTCAGTCTGCCTCGGCTGTGATAACAAAATACCACTGAATTACACAACAGAATTTTCTCATGGTTTTTCACAGTGTCCTAGCCTGGTCTGGTTCTGGTGAGGGCTGTCTCCCTTGCTTGCAGACAGCTGCCTTCTTACAGTGTGCTCACAAAGATTTTCCTAGGTGGATGTGTGTGGAGAAAGATTGTTCTCTCTTCCTTGTCTTATATGGCTACCATTCTTATAATCCACTCTTATAACCTCATTTAACATTAATTACCTCCTAAAGTCCTGTCCTCAAATAGATTGGAGGTAGGACTTCAGCATATGAATTTTGAGAGGACACAATCAGTCCATAGCATTTTGCCCCTGGTACCCCCAAATTCATGTCTTTCTCACACAGAATACATACATGTCATCCCAACAGCCCCAACTCATTCCAGCATCAACTGTCAAGTACAAAGTCTCATTAAAATATCCCCTTGGGGCTTCCCTGGTGGTCCAGTGGTTAAGAACCTGCCTTCCAAAGCAGTATATGTGGGTTCAGTCCCTGGTTGGGGAACTAAGGGACCACATGCCATGGAGCAAGTAAGCCCATGTATTGCAACTAAGACCCGACATGGCTAAATAAATAAATATTTTAAAAGATAACGTCTAAATTAGACATAGGTGAGATTCCAAGTACAATTTTAAAAATTTATTTGGCTGCATTGGGTCTTAGTTGTGGCACGTGGGATCGTCACTGAGCACATGAACTCTAGTTGTAGCGTGCAGGCTCCGTAGCTCTGCAGCGTGTAGGATCTTAGTTCCCTGACCAGGGGTCGACCCCTGTTTCCTGCACTGCAAGGCGGATTCTTAACCACTGGACCACCAGGGAAGTCCCCAGGTGTAATTCTTTATGAGGCAAAATTCTTCTCCGGCTGTGAACATGTGAAACCTGACACATGTTTCCAAAATACAGTGACAGGACAATGATGGACATTCTAAAGAGAGAAATACAGGAGGAAAAGCAGAGTGATGGGTCCCAAGGAAGTCCAAAGCCTAGCAAGGTAAATTACGTTAGATTTTAAGGGTTGACCTTAATCCTTTTTGGTTTGATACTCTGCCTTCTAGCCCTGCTGGCATGGCAGTATCACCCAACAGCTCTGTGTGGGGATTTTGCCCCTGAACTCTGGCCAGAGGCCATCTGACCTGTTGAAAATGAGGCACTAGTCTTCATGGCCTCTGAATGGCCCTCACATTTAGTTTTCCTTCTTCTTAAAGAATACCCGATATTTGCAGCAAAACAGCTCTAAACTTCTGTCAAATCCAAGAACTCAGCCTTCCTTCGTTTTGTCCTATCTTTGCCCCTGACATTTCAAACTAGCAATGTTTCTGCTCTTATAATCCCATAAGCTTTTTATGGATTAATGGTCCGGCCACACCCCTGATGTCCTCTTCAGAACATGTCTAATTTTTTGCAATATAGATAGGCTGAGAATTTTCCAAATCTTTAGGTTCTGGTTCCTTTTTGCTTATCAATTTCTTCTTCTATTCATGTGTATCATTTTGCATTTTATTATTAAGTAAGGAATCAAGCCAATCCTTCAATACTTTGCTTAGACTCCCCAGCTAAACAGCCAGTTTCATTACCTGCAAGTTCTAAATTCCATAAAGGCTGTGTCCTGCCATGTTATAACAAGGGTCATCTTTTCTCCAGTTCCTGATAACACATTCCTTATTTCTGTTTGAAATCTTACCAGAATCACCTTTAATATCCAGATTTCTAGCTTGCCACCTCCAAACTCTTCCAGCCTCCATTACTGTCCCAAAGCTTCTTGCCCATTTTAGGTATTCCTTAAAGCTATGCTCTGCTTCTCAATACTAAAATCTGTAGTGATAGTTTGTGCTGCCATGGCAAAATCCCATATATTGGGTGGCTTAAAACAAGTTTATTTTCTCACAGTTCTAGAGACTAGAAGTCCCAGATCATGGGGCTTGCATTGTTTCTGATGTGGTGAGAGATCTCTTCCACCACCTGTTCTCACTATATTCTCACGTGACGGTTAGAGGTTGAGAGCACATGTGAGCAAGCTTTCAGTTGTCCTTGTAAGGGTGCCAATCCTTTCATGAGGACACTGCTCTTACGACCTCGTGTGTGTGCATGCTAAGTTGCTTTAGTCATGTCTGACTCGTTGCAACCCTATGGAGCCTGCCAGGCTCCTCTGTCTATGGGATTCTCCAGGCAAGAATACTGGAGTGGGTTGCCATGGCCTCCTGCAGGGGATCTTCCCAACCCGCGAACCCGTGTCTCTCATGTCTCCTGCATTGGCAGGTGGGTTCCTTACCACTAGTGCCACCTGGGAAGCCCCAACCAGGTCTCTGGCATTGCAGGCAGATTCTTCATGGAATGAGCCACCAGGGAAGACCCCTTATGACCTCAGTTCAGTTCCATTGCTCAGTCGTGTCTTGACTCTGTGACCCCATGGACTGCAGCATGCCAGGCTTCCCTGTCCATCACCAACTCCTGGAGCTTGCTTAAATTCATGTTCATCGAGTCAGTGATGCCATCCAACCATTTCATCCTCTGGCCCCTTCTCCTCCTGCCTTCAATCTTCCCCAGCATCAGGGTCTTTTCCAATGAGTCAGTTCTTTGCATTAGGTGGCCAAAGTATTGGAGTTTCAGCTTCAACATCAGTCCTTCCAGTGAATATTTAGGACTGATTTCCTTTAGGATGGATTGGTTGGATCTCCTTGCAGTCCAAGGGACTCTCAAGAGTCTTCTCCAACACCACAGTTCAAACTGAATCCCAGAGCTCAGTTAACCTTAATTACCTCCTAAAAACCTTGTCACCAACTATAATCACATTGGAGGTTAGAGAATAAGAATAACAAGAATTTGGGGGAGATACAATTGAGTCTATAGTAAACAAATACGTATACAAATATATTTTTAAATAGTATTGTAACCTGCTTTTTTGTAAATCTTAATATATCCTCATATGTTCCACATAATTAAATTTTTCTATAATATTTCTCAATGGTTGTGCCTAAGGGAATGGCTACCTACTCCAGTGTTCTTGCCTGGAGAATTCCATGGACTGAGGAGCCTGGTGGGCTACACTCTGAAAGGTCACAAAGAGTCAGACACAGCTGAGCAACTAACACACATACTTTTAAATTTTCTTTTGGAGTTTTAGTTATTACTGTATTTTTACTGTTATAAACAACACTCCTAATAAGCATATATGTTCCTTTTAACAGAAATTGAAATTAGGGCTTCCCCGGTGGCTCATTGTTGAAGAATCTGTTTGCCAAGGCAGGAGACACAGGTTCAGTGCTTAGGCTGGGAAGATCCCACATGTAGCAACTAAGCCCATGCACCACAACTTTAAGCCTCTGTTCCAGAGGCTGCAACAACAGAATCCGCTGAAATCAGAAGTCCATGCACCACAATTAGAGAAAGCCTGTACAGCAACAAAGACCCAGCACAGCCAAAATATGATGAAAAAAATTTTTTTAAGAAATTGAAATTATGATTTGTATTAATTTCCTTTTTCTGCTGTCATAAATTACTGCCGATTAGCGGCTTAAAAGAACACGAATCTGAAATCATTTGTTGTTCAGTCACTCAATCGTGTCCGGCTGTTTGCAACGCTGTGAACTGCAGCATGCCAGGCTTCCCTGTCCATCACCAACTCCTGGAGCTTACTCAGACTCATGTCCATTGAGTCAATGATGCCATCCAACCATTTCATCCTTTGTTACCCCTTCTCCTGCCTTCAATCTTTCCCAGCGTCAGGGTCTTTTCCAATGAGTCAGTTCTTCACATCAGGTGACCAAAGTATTGGAGTTTCAGCTTCAGCATCAGTCCTTCCAATGAATATTCAGGACTGATTTCCTTTAGGATGGACTGGTTGGGTCTCCTTGCAGTCCAAGGGACTCTCAAGAGTCTTCTCCAACACCACAGTTCAAAAGCATCAATTCTTTGGCGCTCAGCTTTCTTCACAGTCCAACTCTCACATCCATACAAGACTACTGGAAAAATCATAGCTTTGACTAGATGGACCTTTTTTGGCAAAGTAATGTCTCTGCTTTTTAATATGCTGTCTAGGTTGGTCATCACAAAGGGCTAAAATCAAGCTGTCAGCAGGCCTGCATTCCTTTGGGAGGGTCTATGGAAAAATCTGTTTTCTTGCCTTTGTTAGCTTCTAGAAGCTGCCTGCATTTGTTGACTCATAGTCCATCTTCAAAGACTTCGGCATAGCATCTTCCAGTCTCTATTTCTGGGTTTCTATTGTCTTTCTCACACTGTCTCTTCCTGCCTCCCCCTTAAAAGGACACCTGTGATTACATTTAGGGCGCAGTCAGATAATTCAGGATAATATCCCCATCTCCAGGTCCTTAATCACATCTGTGGAGTCCCTTTTGGCATGTAAATTAACATTTACAAATTTCAAGGATTAGATTGTAAACATTTTGGGGGAAGCCACTATTCAGCCCTTTTAAATTATGTGGCAACATGATTCAAGAAATCATGATCCTTGGGTAATGCATAAAATTTCAAAAGCTCTGGGATATTTTACTCTTTTCTTACTTTTCATAGATGATTATTCCCATGTATGAAACTGAAAGAAACGAGAGGACGTTTTCTTAGGTTTTTGAAAGCTTTCTTCTTTTTTTTTGAAGAGTATTACTTTTTCTTAATTGTAAAATATGTAGTACAGGCATACTTCTAAAATAGTGCAGTTTGAAAAACAAAACGTGCAGTTTGGTACCAGTT
>SJYQ01004918.1:29906-60440 GCA_006410935.1 Redunca redunca
TCTGACACTGTTTCCACTGTTTCCCCATCTATTTCCATGAAGTGATGGGACCAGATGCCATGATCTTCGTTTGCTGAATGTTGAGCTTTAAGCCAACTTTTTCACTCTCCTCTTTCACTTTCATCAGGAGGCTCTTTAGTCTTCACTTTCTGCCATAAGGGTGGTGTCATCTCCATATCTGAGATTATTGCTATTTCTCCTGGCAATCTTGATTCTAACTTGAGCTTCTTCCAGCCCAGCATTTCTCATGATGTACTCTGCATGTAAGTTAAATAAGCAGGGTGACAATATACAGCTTTGACATACTCCTTTTCCTGTTTGGTACCAGACCACTGCAATAAAGCAAATAAATCACACAAACTTTTATAGTTTCCCAGTACATACAAAAGTTTTATTTACACTTTACTGTAGTTTATTAAGTATGCAAAAGCATGTGTCTAAAAATAGTATGTATATACCTTAATAATTTATTGCTTGGGGTAGGAAATGGCAAGCCACTCCAATATTTTTGCTGGGAAAATTCCATGGACAGAGAGCCTGGTGGGCTACAGTCCATGGGATTGCAAGAGTCAGACTGGACTGAGTGACTAACTTTCAAAAGAAAGAATGAGAAAGAAAAAAAAGTATCACCAGCTAATAGTCACATATTTGGTTCTGAAGGATAACTTACTTGTTTTGATTTCTGGAGAAGATCAGATTTTTTAGTACTCATGTATAGCTTTTCTCCTTTCCTTTAGTATTAAAGGACAAAGTTCAAAGAGTATTCATATATATATCTATGAAAATTAAAGTGCATTCCAAATGCATATCCCGTCCCACAAGGATTGATTTATTCGTACTTGCACAGCCTTGTGAAAAGTGCATGATGCGCCAGGTCCCTGTGGGGCACAGAAAAGAGTAGCATTTCAGGGTCAGGAACTGGGGTTTAAGTGGAGAAGTTCTATAACTGACATAAAAAATATTTTGGAAAACAATTATGTTCAAAACTCAAAAATAAATGGGAAATGTATGCCTTAAAAAGACACACACACAAAAATACTTTATTGCTAAAAGAAAACTTTGTTACTAAAAACTGCCAGCTTTGAGCAAGTCATAATCTCGCAAGAGTTAACAAAGAACACTGAGCATAACATAACGAATACAATAATAAGGAAGTTTGAGCTATTATAAGAATTGCCAAAATGTGGCACAGAGATAGAAGGTGAACAAATGCTGTTCGGAAAATGTTGCAATAGACTTGCTCAATGAAGGGTTGTTGCAAACCTTCAGTTTGTAAAAAAACTATCTTCAAGATGAAATAAAATGAGATATGCCTGTAATTGTTCAAATATGCAAACACTTTTTAAAAGTAACTCTTTCTTGGTTTTACAAACGTTTATCCTTTACTGAAAATTTTTTTTTTTGGCAGAATATTATGGCTTTGCAGAATATTATCTGAGCTGATTGTGGCTCAGAACATGAACTCCTTATTGCCAAATTCAGACTTAAATTGAAGAAAGTAGGGAAAACTGCTAGACGATTCAGGTATGACCTAAATCAAATCCCTTATGATTATACAGTGGAAGTGAGAAATAGATTTAAGGGACTAGATCTGATAGACAGAGTGGCTGATGAACTATGGATGGAGGTTCATGACACTGTACAGGAGACAAGGATCAAGACCATCCCCAAGAAAAAGAAATGCAAAAAAGCAAAATGGCTGTCTGAGGAGGCCTTACAAATAACTGAAAAGAAGAGAAGTGAAAAGCAAAGGAGAAAAGATATAAGCATCGGAATGCAGAGTTCCAAAGAATAGCAAGTAGAGATAAGAAAGCCTTCTTCAGCAGTCAGTGCAAAGAAATAGAGGAAAACAATAGAATGGGAAAGACTAGAGATCTCTTCAAGAAAGTTAGATACCAAGGGAACATTTCATGCAAAGATGGACTCGATAAAGGACAGAAATGGTATGGACCTAACAGAGGCAGAAGATAGTAAAAGAGGTAGCAAGAGTACACAGAAGAACTGTACAAAAAAGATCTTCACGACCCAGATAATCACGATGGTGTGATCACTCACCTAGAGCCAGACATCCTGGAATGTGAAGTCAAGTAGGTCTTAGGAAGTATCACTACGAACAAAGCTAGTGGAAGTAATGGAATTCCAGTTGAGCTATTTCAAATTCTAAAAGATGATGTTGTGAAAGTGCTGCACTCAATATGTCAGCAATTTGGAGAACTCAGCAATGGCACAGGACTGGCAAAGGTCAGTTTTCATTCCAATCCCAAAGAAAGGCAATGCCAAAGAATGCTCAAACTACCGCACAATTGCACTCATCTCACATGCTAGTAAAGTAGTGCTCAAAATTCTCCAAGCCAGGCTTCAGCAATACGTGAACCATGAACTTCCTGATATTCAAGCTGGTTTTAGAAAAGGCAGAGGAACCAACATCTGCCAACATCCGCTGGATCATGGAAAAAGCAAGAGAGTTCCAGAAAAATGTCTATTTCTACTTTATTGACTATGCCAAAGCCTTTGACTGTGTGGATCACAATAAACTGGAAAATTCTGAAAGAGATGGGAATACCAGACCACCTAACCTGCCTCTTGAGAACCCTGTATGCAGGTCAGGAAGCAAACAGAACTGGACGTGGAACAACAGACTGGTTCCAAGTAGGAAAAGGAGTATGTCAAGGCTGCATATGGTCACCCTGTTTCTTTAACTTACATGCAGAGTACATCATGAGAAACGGTGGGCGGGATGAAGCACAAGCTAGAATCAAGATTGCCAGGTGAAATATTAATAACCTCAGATATGCAGATGATACCACTCTTATGGCAGAAAGTGAAGAAGAACTAAAGAGCCTCTTAATGAAAGTGAAAGAGGAGAGTGAAAAAGTTGGCTTCAAGCTCAACATTCAGAAAACGAAGATGATGGCATCTGGTCCCATCACTTCATGGCAGATAGATAGGGAAACAGTGGCTGGCTTTATTTTTGGGGGGCTCCAAAATCACTGCAGATGGTGATTGCAGCCATGAATTTAAAAGATGCTTACTCCTTGCAAGGAAAGTTTAATATGCTAGACAGCATATTAAAAAGCTGAGACATTACTTTGTCAACAAAGGTCCATCTAGTCAAGACTATGGTTTCTCCAGTAGTCATGTATGGATGTGAGAGTTGGACTATAAAGAAAGCTGAATACTGAAGAATTAGTGCTTTTGAAGTGTGACGTTGGAGAAGACTCTTGAGAGTCCCTTGGACTGCAAGGAGATCCAACCAGTCCATCCTAAAGGAGATCATCCTGGGATTTCTTTGGAGGGAATGATGCTAAAGCTGAAACTCCAGTACTTTGGCCACCTGATGTGAAGAGCTGACTCGTTTGAAAAGACCCTGATGCTGGGAAAGACTGAGCGCAGGAGAAGAGGGGGACGACAGAGGATGAGATGGTTGGATGGCATGACCGACTCAATGAACATCAGTTTGGGTAAATTCTGGGAGTTGGTGATGGACAGGGAAGCCTGGCATACTGTGGTTCATGTGGTCTCAGAGTCGGACGTGACTGAGCGACTGAACTGAACTGATAACTTTTAACTTCAATTTGGAGATTTATAACTTGTGTGTGTGTGCTTATTCAGTGGTGTCTGACTTTTTGCAACCCCATGGACATAGCCCACCAGGCCTCACTGTCCATGGAATTTTCCAGGTAAGAAAGCAGGCTGCCATTTCCTCCTCCAGGGGATCTTTCTGACCTAGGGATTGAAACTATATCTCCAGCATCTCCTGCATTGGCAGGCAGATTCTTTGCCACTGAGCCACCGCTGCTGCTGCTGCTAAGTTGCTTCAGTCGTGTCTGATTCTGTGCGACCCCATAGTCGGCAGCCCGCCAGGCTCCTCCGTCCACACTGGGGGCCCAATATATAACTTAAAGCATACTTATATAGTGCCTTATGATTTTTGAAACTGCATATGGTCACCCTGCCTTTACGTCATTTAATTTGATTTTTTTGTCAACTCCAAGTAGGTGTGATAGGCTGGCCTGTGTACTTAGTTCCTTTCATCCATCAATCCAGCCATCCATTTACTGCATAACACGTTTCACAGTGACTTGTTGCATGAATAAATATTTCAAATAAAATATTTATTTGGGTGTGCCAGGTCTTAGACTGATGCTGAAGCTGAATCTCCAATACTTTGGCCACCTGATGTAAAGAGCTGACTCATTGGAAAAGACCTTGATGCCTGAAAAGATTAAGGGCATGCATGCGGAGAAGAGGGCAACAGAGGATGAGATGGTTGATGGCATCATCAACTCAACAGACGTGAGTCTGAGCAAACTGCAAGGAGATGTGGACAGGGAAGCCTGGTGTGCTGCAGTGCATAGGGTTGCCAAGAGTCAGACGTGATTGAGCAACTGAACAACAACAGAGGTCTTTGTGGCAGTTAGTTGTAGCACTCGAAATCTTAGTTGTAGCACTCGAAATCTTAGTTGTGGCATGCAGGGATCTAGTCCTCTGAGTAGGGATCAAACCTGGGCCACTTGGGAGTGTGGTCTTAGCCACCGGACTAGCAGTGAAGTCCCTCAAACAAGATTTAGAATCTTTGGTCATACATAGGATGGTGTTTCTAAACATTTTTTAATTATAAAATAAATATGTGTAATAGTCATCTGTTAAATTTTTTTTTACTTTTAAAAATTGGAGTAAAATAGATAGTACTTAAAATTTTGCCTTTTTAACCATTTTTAAGTGTACAGTTCAGTGGCATTTTTAATAATTGTAGGAATATCTCCACTACTTTTAAAACATTTTTCATCACCCCTAACAGATTACCCATTATGCAACAGCTCTTCATTATTTCCTCCCCTAAGCTCCTTGTAATCTTTAATCTACTTTCCATTTCTGTGATTTGCTTATCATACGTATTTCATATAAATGAAATCAAACAATATTTTTCCCTTTGTCTCTGGCTTAATGTTTTCTTGGCTTATCCATGCTGGAGCATGTAGAAGAACTTCAGTTCTTTTTATGAGGCTGAGTAATATCTCATTGTATGTATGTATATAATGTATTTTGCTTATCTGTTAATCTGTTTGATGGACATTTGGGTTGTTTCTAATAGTGTTTTAATGGTTTATAAGTTTATATGAGCAACACTTTTGTTCCTTGAAACTTTTATTGATTTTTAATGTTTATTAAGTTTAAGACAGTTGATTTGTCCTTGAAATATTTTAAAGCTGTTCCTAGCAGCTTAAATTTTAACCCTAGTAGACTTATTTTCATTTCCTAGATCAGCTATTTTAATTTTCTAATTACCTTGTTTTTTCTTTTTAATAATGGTCTTACAAAAATGTTTACAACCAGTTACTAGTGATAAAATTACCAATACAGTGTGGTAGTAAGAACATAGGATTAAAGTCAGAAGACCTAGATCCTCATTCTAGCTGAGACATTAATAAGCCATATCAATTTAAACACCTTTATTTTCTCATTCCTTTCTTTTCTTTTTAAAACAAGATAGGACTAAATGAGTGTTAAATTCATCGGTCAAAATTTTGTGGTTTCTGTCTTTGTAGAGGCGTTCATTGAATATTCACTTTAAATGAACAATTCTGGAAATACAGAAGAATGACATTTACACATTTTTAATTTTCAAAATCAATAATTCTAGGGTTTCCATACCAATACATGGCATTTCAGGTTTGAGACATGATGTTGAAATGTTCTATTACTTTAAAATAAAAAATTGAGTTACGGGAGAGAGGCTGGCTGCTCATAATAAGTATTTTTAGTTAACGTCAGTGCCTAAATTTACTGTTACTGTTAAAATTTATAGAACATTTTGCTCCCTCAGAACTGATTTTGGCATAAAACATGTTGACGAGTTTTCATGTGTTTTTGACCATAATATATTCTGTTGTCTGTTTTCAGATTTAGTTCACCTAGGCCTTTTTGTGTTTCAACTGTCCTTTTGACTTTCATTATGTATAGTAAGATGTGGGGTTTTTTAAATACACCAATACTCAGATAGTGATTTTACGTGTAGCTTATTTTGTGAGAACATAAAAGTTGGATTCACTCAGAAGAGCTTGAGAACTTATGGAAATTATGTCCTACCTACTTTCAAAAGTTAAAAATGAACACAGATTTTTTAAAAGTGAAGTAGCAAAGTAAAGAGAATTTATATTAAGTCATATGAACTAAGGCAAAGAGAAAAACATAACTGATTATATAACTCTTGGTCTAATGATGTGAAATATAATTGCTATCATTAGTTCTTCAAGAGAAAAATGTTTTTCTGGTCTTTGTTATTTTTTAATTTTTTTTTTACTGAGAAGTACTTGTAGAAGATGTGAAATTCAGTGAAAAGTAAGTCTTCTTTCCTCCCCTGTGTTTCAGTTGCTCAGTTCATTTTTAGGAGGCAATCATCATTACCAGTTTCTTGTGTGACCTTCTAGAGCTATTACATGTATCTAAAATACAGTTTTCTTCAACACCTAAGTCTTAACCCCAGACTTCAACACTCAAATCTGCACCTATTTTTGTACTGGTACATATAGAATTTTCTCAATTAAAAATTTCTGTGTGGTATTCCATTGTACAAATATCCTTTTACTTAATCACTCTGAAATTGATGGATTTCAGGTTTTTTATGAGGATATAAGGAATTTGTCAAGAGTATATGTACATTTAGAATTTTGATAGATGTTGCACACCTATCTTCCAGAGATACTACTAATGTATACTTCTACCAGTGTTATTTGAGAATGGCTGTTTATGCCCTCAGCTTAGTATTTTATCTTTTTTGCCAATTTGATGTTTATTAAAATGACATCGCACAGTGTGATATTAACATTTTCTTGTTCTTTTCTCTTTTTAAAGTGAGGTTGAAAAAAAATAAAGTGAGGTTGAATGCTTTTTGACTCATATTTCCTTTTCTATGAACTTGTTCTTCTTATTTTTTTGTTCATTTATTTATTAAGTGGTTGGTCTTATTAATCTGTGGGAGTTCTTTCCATTTTAAGGAAGGTATTAGGCCTTCATGATATAGCAAATATTTTCCTCAGTTTGTCCTATTTTTTTGCCTCATAGAAATTAGATTTTTATGTAGTCAATTTTTTACTTTTTATTTTGTTTATGTGTCCTATTTCGACCTTCCCACTCCATGATTATTCTCTTTTTTTTTTCTTATGGAACTGTCAACAAGTTTTATGTTTAAATCTCTCCATCTGGAATTTATTTGGATGTAAAACCAGGGCCTTGAGTTTTGAATTTGGCAGAGGGCTTGTGATTAAAGAGGGCACTAGGTGATATCTCAGAAAACATTTAGGGGTGTCAGTGTACTCTCTGATTGATTTTTGGCTGCACTCCATGGCATGTGGGACCTCAGTTGCCCAACTAGGGATTGAACCCACACCCTCTGCATTGAAAGGCGGAGTCTTAACCACTGGACCACTGGGCAAGTCCCTGTTTTCCATCCTGTATCAGTCAAACTCTAAAAGCAAGTTGTATACCAGACAATTGGTGGAATATGGTAGGTAGTATTATAGTTAATGCATTTTTCTTCATGAATTTTGGGTTTTTATGATTCATTTATTTAGTAAATATTAAATATTTTTTGTTTAAATCAGCCAGAATTGGCTTCTGTGTAGTGAATGAATCCCTTTGGATGTCCACTTTTCTCTCTATAACCTCAAAAGAATTATTGTAATTCCTTATTTCACTTGTCATGTTAAATCCTTTTTTGTGTCTCAAATCAACATATTAAGCTCTATCATTCATCCTCCAAACCTGCTGCAATCTGTTTTAAATTAACAATGCCATGATTTTATCAAATATTTGACACATATAAAACCAAACCTATTTTCCCCTAAATTGGTTTTCTTTTTCTGCTTCATTTCTCTTAATGTCAGAACCTTTCTCAAAGACTAACTCATAATGACTATGTATCTAGTCAGTTGCCAAATTATTAATTCCATCAGTGGTATGCTCAAATGTCAGCAAGTTGTTCTCTAAGAACTTGGAGATTAGAAATATAAATTTGCTCTCAGAATTAAACTATGTAATCTTCAAGATCCCTTACTAATGGTTGTTGTTTAGTCCCTAATATTAATTGTATGTTACAGAAACAATAGGAAGGCGGAATAAGCCCACTTGGGAATGTAAAACCTAGTTAGTTCCAGAGCCCCAGACAGCAGGGAGAGTCTCACTGTAGGAGTCCACAGAGATGAATGAACTATCACCCTTCTCTATTCTTATTTCTTGGTCAATATTCAAAGTTGGGGAGAGAGTATTCTGTTGACCTAACTTAGGTCCGTGTCTGACCCCAGGATGTGATAGCATCTGGGGAAAAAAGTCAGTACAGTTATCTTTGGCTTCTGCAAGAGGAAGGCCCAGAGGGTTACCAAAACTGCCTACAGTGGAAGAGGGGTGACTGCCTAAAAGAGATGGAAATGCTGCTAGGAAAGGGATATAGCTGCTGGGCAACCAAAAACAAGGGATGTACATTGTAATTTATGACTTGCTCAAAGTCTTATTATTAGGAAACAGCCTATCTATCTCCAATCTTTGCTCTTATATGAATGAAGTGGTTTTCTACTTGGGATGCTTTTGCCTCCCAGGGGACATTTAGCATTGTGAAGATATTTTGCTCATCTCAACGCTAAGAACAGGTGCCACTGGCTTCTAGTGGATAAGGATCAGGTATGCAGCTAAACATCCTAAAATGTACCTTACAGCCCCCAATAACACAGAATGGACAGGGAAGCCTGGCATGCTGCAGTCCATGGGGTCGCAAAGAGTCGGACACGACTGAGCGACTGAACTGAATTGAAAATATCAGTAATGCTTAGGTGAGAAACTCTAACCTGAGAAAATACGGCCTGGGGCCATATTTTTTAAGTGTGTCCATCAGAAGTGTCAATATCCTATACAGTACAGTAGAAAAAGGAGGATCAAAATGGCTCTAACTTTGATTTAACCACTCAAGCCCTGTTCACGGGAATGAGGGTCCTAGTTAGACTGGTCCTGATAAATAATCCTAGTTGTAGAAATGGTTGCATTTTAGATATTTGAATCATAATGAACTCTGATTCTATGCACATCAGTTATCAACCTGTTGATAGTTTGATTTCCCAATTATTAATACTTTGGTTATAGCCAAATGGATAGAATTTTCTGGTCTCAATGGAAGTAATAGTTCTCATTGTAAATTTCTGTATTGTCATTGTGATTTTTATACATCATTTCCTTCTGAGATTTCTTAGTGTCAGTTAATATGCTTCCATAGTAATTTTGAACACCCAAATTTCTTTTTTTCCCCAGATTAAAACAAATTTATATATTTACTTGGCCATGCTGGGCCTTACTTGGAGCACCCAGGATCTTCAATCTTCGTCGTGGCATGTAGGATCTTTAGTTTCAGCACTTGAACTCGTAATTGCAGCATGTGGGGTCTAGTTCCCTGACCCATGATTGAACCCAGGCCCCCTACATTGGGAGTGTGGAGTCTTAGCCATTGGACCACCAAGGAAGTCCCTTTACCTGTTTTACTGAGGAATGAAAGTAGGAATAAAAAGAATAAAAGAGTCCCAGTTTTATTTATATAATTGACATACATCAATGTATAAACTTAAGGTTTACAGCCTAATGACTTGACTTACATTATACTGTAAATTACTGCAGTAAGTTTAGTTAGCATCCATCATTTCATATAGATACAATTAAAGCACAAGGAAAAAATTTTTTCCTTGGGATGAGAACTGTTAGGATTTACTTTCTTAAATTTCATGTACATCATATAGCAGTGTTAACTATAATCATGCTGTACATTATCTCCCTGATCCTTATTTATCTTGTAACTGGAAGTTTGTACCTTTCGACCACCTTTCTCTAATTGCCCCTCTCCCAGCACTCTGTCTCTAGTAACCGAAAATCTGATCTCATTTTCTATGAGTTTGTTTTAAATGCTATATAGAGAGATCGTACAGTGTGTTTCTCTGTGTGACATATCTCACTTAGCATAATCCTTCCAAGGCCTATCAATACTGTTGCAAATGGCAGGATTTCCTCAACCTGCCCCCTACCTCAGAGTCCTAACCACTGGACCATCAGGGAAGTTCCCAGGATTTCCTCATTTTTTGTGTGTGTGGCTGAATAATATTTCATGGTGTGTGTGTGTGTATCACAACTTCTTCATCCAATAATCTGTTGGGTTTTAGGACACTCAAATTTCTGAGCTCCCAAGTTTATTTTATTTTTTAAAATATTTATTTATTTTGGCTGCATCAGGTCTTAGCTGTGGCGTGTGGGATCTTTCCTTGCAGCATAGGCTTCTCTCTAGTTGTGGTATGTGCAGGCTCCAGAGCACATGGCCTCTAGTTTGCAGCACTAGTTGAGGCTCTCTAGTTGAGGCACACAGCTCATTTGCATGGGATCTTGATTCCCTGACCAGGGATCAAACCCCTGTCCTCTGTATTGGAAGGTGGTTTCTTAATCACTGGACCACCAGGGAAGTGCCCTGAGCTTCCAAGTTTAAATTGATAAATTTTATCATAAATTTATACAGGTAAATGTCACTATGGTAGTTTCAAGATGAATTCTTTGACACCCCTCCCATCAGGAAATGGGGTGTATTTTGTCCCCTTTTATTGAAAGTAATGTGCCTGTAACTGCTTTGACCAATAGAGTTGTTACTCAATAGCTAAGTCACGCTCAACTCTTTGCGACGCTATGGACTGCAGCACTCCAGGCTCTTCTGTCCTCCATTGTCTCCTGAGTTTGCTCAAATTCATGTCCACTGAGTTGAGGATGCTGTCTAAGCATGTCATCCTCTGCTGCCCTCTTCTCCTTTTGCCTTTAATCTTTCCCAGCATCAGGGTCTTTTCCAATAAGTCAGTTCTTCACATCAAGTGGCCGAAGAATTGGCGTTTCAGCTTCAGCATCCGTCCTTCCAATGAATACTCAGGACTGATTTCCTTTAGGATTGACTGGTTTGATCTCTGCAATCCAAGGGACTCTCAAGAGTCTTCTTCAGCACCACAATTCAAAAGCATCAATTCTTTGATGTTCATATCTGTACGTGACTACTGGAAAAACCATAGCTTTGACTATATGGACTTTTTTTAAATTGGAGGCTAATTACAATATTGTAGTGGTTTTTGCCATACACTGACATGAATCAGCCATGGGTGTACATGTGTTCTCCATCCTGAACCGCCTTCCCACTTCCCTCCCCATCCCATCCCTCAGGGTCATCCCAGTGCACCAGCCCTGAGTGCCCTTTCTCATCCATTGAACCTGGGCTGACAATCTGTTTTATTTATGGTAATATACATGTTTCAATGCTATTCTCCCAAATCATCCCACCCTTGCCTTCTCCCACAGAGTCCAAAAGTCTGTTCTTTTCATCTGTGTCTCTTTTGCTGTCTTGCATAGGCTGTACGGACTTTTACGGCAAAGTGATGTCTCTGTTTTTTAATAGGCTGTCTAGGTTCATCATACTTCCCAGGTGGCTCAATGGTAAAGAATCTGCCTATCAATGCAGGAGATGTGAGTTCGATCCCTGAGTCAGGAAGATCCCTTGGAGGAGGAAATGGCAACCCACTCCAGTATTCTTGCCTGGAAAATCCCACGGACGGAGGAGCCTGGTGGCCTACAGTCCATGGGGTCTCAGAGAGTTAGACACAACTGAGCCACTGAGTATGGACATGCACCCATGCTAGGTTTGCCTTAGCTTTCCTTCCAAGGAGCAAGCGTCTTTTCATTTCATGACTGCCGTAACTGTCTACAGTGACTTTGGAGCCCAATAAAATAAAATCTGTCACTGCTTCCACTCTCCCCGCTTCTATTTGCCATGAAATGATGGGCCATGAACTTAATTTTTTAATGTTGAATTTCAAGCCAGCTTTTTCACTCTTTTTCACCCTCATCAAGAGGCTCTTTAGTGCCTCTTTTCTTTCTGCCATTAGAGAAGTATTATCTGCATAGCTGAGATTGTTGTTATTTCTCCTGGCAGTCTTGATTCGAGCTTGTGCTTCAGCCAGCCCAGCATTTCGCATGATGTATTCTGCATATGTTTAATAAGCAGGGTGACAATATATAGCCTTGTCATATTCCTTTCCAAGTTTTGAACCAGTCTGTTGTTCCATGTCCAGTTCTGTTCCTTCTTGACCCGCATGCAAGTTTCTCAGGAGACAGATAAGGTGGTCTGGCACTCTCATCTCTTGAAGAATTTTCCAGTTTGTTGTGATACACACAGTCAAAGGCTTTAGCCTAGTCAAATGAAACAAAAGTAGATGTTTCTCTGGAACTCTTTCGCGTTCTCTATGATCCAATGAACGTTGGCAATTTGATCTCTGGTTCCTCTGCCTTTTATAAATCCAGCTTGTACATCTGGAAGTTCTTGGTTCATGTACTGCTGAAGCCTAGCTTGAAGGATTTTGAGCATAACTTTGCTAACATGTGAGATGAGCAGAATTAGTGGCTCACATGGTAAAGAATCTGCCTGCAATGCAGGAGACCTGGGTTTGATCCCTGGGTTGTGAAGATTCCCCTGGAGGAGGGCATAGCAACCCACTCTAGTATTCTTGCCTGGAGAATCCCCAGGGACAGAGGGGCCTGGCAGGCTACAGTCCCTGGGGTCGTAGAGTCAGACACGACTGAGCGACTCAGCACAGCACATACAAGAATTTAAACATTCTTTGGCATTGCTTTTCGTTGTGATTGGAATGAAAACTGTGACCACTGCTGAGTTTTCTAAATTTGCTGACATATTGAGTGTAGCACTTTCACAGCATCATCTTTTAGGATTTGAAATAGCTCAGCTGGAATTTCATCACCTCCACTAGCTTTGTTTATAGTAATGTTTCCTAAGACCTACTTGACTTTACACTCCAGGATGTCCAACTCTAGATGAGTGACCACACCATCGTGATTATTTGGGTCATTGAGACCTTTCTTGTATAGTTCTTCTGTGTATTCTTGTGTATCTCTTCTGCTTCTGTTAGGCCCTTACCGTTCCATAGAATTAATGCTATTGATTTATGACACCAGTTCACACCTTCTGTCTTATTCATTGAAACACTCCTTCTTGGAACTCATTCTCAGGTATCATGTAAGACATCTGATTACCATAAGACTATTATAATAGAGACGTTATGTGTGGACATTCGAGTTGACAGTCCCAGCTGAGCTCTTGGTTAATAACCTGCCTCAGCACAATCAAATATCTTGAAAATAATTTATATATTAGTCATTTTCCACTCAAGTTTTTTCAATATCACTGGGAAAAAAAGGTAGAATGTGAATGAGTCTCAGGACATCTAGCCTAGTTGAGCCTTCAAATAATTTTATGCCTAACCAACTGCTATCAGACATTTTCCACTCAAGTTTTTTCAGTATCACTGGGAAAAAAAGGTAGAATGTGAATGAATCTCAGGACATCTAGCCTAGTTGAGCCTTCAAATAATTTTATGCCTAACCAACTGCTATCAGACTCCAACCTCATGAGACCTACAAGTGAGAACCACCTATGTGAGCCCAGTCAACCTACGGGGATGTGAAATACAGTAAAGTGGGTTTTTAAAGTAATTTTTGTGCTATATACTCAACCTATAATGTTCTATTTTAATTATCCTAATTGTTTTCAAATTTGTTCCTCAGTTGCAAGGTAGAGTTTTTTTTTTTTTAATTTTTATTGGAATATAGTTGATTTACAATGTGTTAGTTTCAGATGTATAGCAAAGTGAATCAGTAATACATATACATGTGTCCACTCTTTTTTAGATTCTTTTCCCATAGAGACCATTACAGAGTGGTGAGTAGAGTCCCCTTGCTATACAGTAGACCCTTTTTAAGGCGGATTTTGCTCTAGCCACTAAGTTTGGCGGTGATTTCTTTCGCAGCAATAGATAGCCACAGTAGTTAGCTGTACTGGTCTGAAGTGTCCCCAGGTGTCCTGTTAGAATTTCCGATCTTCCCAGAGAGTGTCTTAGCCTCCTCTGATCATCTTCACCTCCACTGACACTCCTGTTTTCTGTACTCCTCATCTCCCACTGCCCAACTGACCTTTCAGCTTTCAGTGTTTCTTCTGAGAGTATTTGTATATTAAATTTTCTTAAAATACAGTTTTCATGTCTCTTTCAAAATCAATATTTTTTGCCAGTACTTAACAAGTAATTGTAATTCCATCTCCCAGTATTCTAATCTTGAGCTTTTGCCATGCCCGTAAGCTTTATACCTTAAAGATTCATGAAATTATTTTTTCTAGAGACACAAAGTTCCAGGATTTTATATGACACCTGAAAAAGATATTTGATAGTTTTATATATGACTGGTCCAAGTTTATTTTGCATCGATATTTTGGCTTGCTGCCTTTGTGCAAATAACTGCAATATATTGTACTGACATTTAGGTATATGGAGGTTCTTCAAGTCTTAATAGTCCCCAACTTGCAAAATTACTGGAAACCACGTGTGCTATTTTGGTGCCAGATATGTCATTTATAGATCACTCTTTCATAAGCCAGTAAGTCAATTCATATGCCCAAATCATTTCCCTTCTGGAAAAGCTACATTGTATCAGCATGGTTACCATGTGTGGTAATTGATAATGTCTGTGCCACATGGCTTACTTTACCCTTGTCCAACCCAGCTATTCTACCACCTATGATTACCATATGTTACAGCACTCTAGGTTAATGGAATCATTTCCATCTTCCCCTCTAGTCACAAATGTCATTGTGGCTCAATTCCATCAGCTCCACATTCAAAGAAGAATAAAGTGGTTGGTACTATCTGAGCACAGGAGATAACTTTGTGAGGAGTTTTCAGATTTAGTTGTCTGCTTCCTTTTCATTTAAAAAAGCAGTTGGGCTTTTAATGAATGCTCTGGAGTGGGTAATGGGCATCTGCTGACTAAAAGAGAATACAGTTAATATCACTCTTTAATTCTTGCTTGTATTTATTCTAAATAAATATATAAAGGGAATAAAAAATTAGGTGGTAATAATATAGACTTTTTATCACCATAAAGTGCTTTTCGGTTTTTATAAAGTAAAAACTAGAAGCAAAATATTGAAGTGGATTTTTTAAAAGGAGTCAGTTCGTTTGAAAAGGACCATTTATTATAGAGGGAATATATTACATCTCAGCCACTGATAGTATCCTTATCAGAAATTGCCATCAACCCCGCCCTCTTCCTGTTTCTTAAGCATGTCATAGTTAAAAAAAGGTTTGATTCATCAAAGAACTAAGCAAAATAAAAACAAAAGTTTGTTATCATCAGTGGTTAAAGCATTAAGAAAAAAAAGTTAGAACCTGTTTTGGGGACTTCGTTGCTTTTTGAAACTGATGAAAATAGTGCATGTGGACCTGTTATTACCTGATGTGAATTCTAATTTTGACAGCTATGGACTGTTGCTGCAATATGACCATAGTAGCCAGCAAAGGAAGAGGAATAAAAATTAATATAGTAGTAATAGTTTTGGCAGGAAATGGATGTGATTTAACAGTTGTGAGATCACAACTATTCATACAATAGAATACTACTCATCAATAAAAAAAAACAACCACTGATAAACACAACAACATGGGTGAATCTCAAAAACATCCTGAATGAGAAAAGTCTAGGCACAAAAGAGAACATACCTCATGATTCCGATTATATGAAATTCTAGAATAGGCAAAACTAATCTATAGTTAATTATCCTTATCTTCTACATCTTCCAGGATGTAGAAGATGTAGGTAGGGTATATTGAGAAGGGAGGAAGATGCTCTTATTTGAAAACATTTATGTGCTCAGTTTTTTCAGTTGACAGGTATTCTCTTGCTCCCTACTAGTCAGTTTCACAATGCAATCAAATTAATATCTCCAAAGTACTTATTTATTAGTTATCCTTCCATCAATTTAAAAAATATGAATGGAACATTTCTCTAGGCACAGATCAGAGATATATGTAAGTCCCCTTCACAGTTTCCCCAATTGTTATTAACATTTTACCTTAGTGAGGTACATCTGTTACAACTGATGAGCCCATATTGATATATTATTATTAACCAAAGTACATAGTTTACACTTGGGTTCACTCTGTGTTGTATGTCCTGTGGTTTTTGACAAATGTCTAATGATTTGTATCCACCATTATAGTATCATACAGAATAGTCTTTGCTTCCCTAAAAATCCTATGTTCTGTCTATTCATCTTTACCCTCCCTACCTTTGAACCACTGGCAACCTATTCATAATTTTTTTAAGGTTTTAAAAATAAAGTGTATTTCTTAAAAGTTAACATATGCATAATAGGAAATCATTTACTGCTATCTTCAAGTAAACTCACTGTTCAAGTAGCACCTTTGAAAACCTAGACTTGCCTTAATGTCAACTTAATCCATTTATAATTGTTTTTTATATTTTTATCACTCTTTAAAATATTCTTTGTTATTGTATTAACTGAAATCCAGTTAAGAAAACAGAGGGAATAGAATACAGGAAATTAGTTACACACGTGATAGAGAGCTAAAAAGCCAAAGGGGAAGGTATAGCAGTGTCTTAGTCTGACTGGGCTGCTATAATGAAAAAATCATAAGTGGGGTGGCTTACAAGCAACAGAAGTTTATTTCTCACAGTTCTGGAGGCTGGAGTTCAGTAATCAGGGTGCTGGCAGATTCAGTGTTTGGGACAGACAGTGGTCTTCTTACTGTGTTTTCACATTTGGAAAGGGAGAGGCATCTCTCTTGCACCTCATCTTTAATGGCACTAATCCCATTCATGAGGGCTGTGCCCTCATAACCTTCCAAAGACCCCCACCTCCTAATTAATACCTTCACCTTGGGGGTTAGGATTTAAACATACAAATTTTTGGAGCACACAAATCATCCATCCATAGCAGGCAAGATTAGGCAGCTAAAGCCAGCCACCATCTCTAGGCTGATGGACAAATGGAAGATGATGTTTCTGGAGCTCTAGGACTGGTGTCAAAGAGAAAAGCTGGAAGGACAGGTTCAGGGGAAGCAAAGCTATAAAGGAGAACCAGCGAGCATTAGGACCGAGGTAGGGGACAGGGAAGAAATATCTTGGCGTTTTGCCTTTCCTTCCACCTTCTAGTTTCCTGCTGATGTCTCCCACTGGGCAAGTCGCAGCTGGAACTCAGCTGTCCAGGAACCTGGTGAATACAGCTTGAAAGAGTCAGCACCCCTGTAATACCAAGGAGAGCAAAGTAGGGGAAGAAATGGATGTGAGAACAAAAAAAGGACTAAGCAGTAATCAATTCTTTTTAACTTTTAAAATAAACCTTATTGAGGTATAATTTACGTAACAAAACACTTATTTAAAGTGTACACTTGGATCCTTTTTGACAAATGAATACACCTAGTCAAGATATAGAACATTCTAATCCCTCCCACAAAGTTCCACTTACCCCTTTTCCATGAATCCTCTACTCCACGTCAGTCCTAGACAACCACTAATCTGCTTCCTGTGACTATAGATTAGTTTTGCCTGTTCTAGAATTTCATATAAATGGAATCATGAGGTATATTCTCTTTTGTGCCTAGACTTTTCTCATTCATCATGTTTTTGAGATTCACCCATGTTGTGTTTATCAGTAGTTTTTTTTTATTGATGAGTAGTATCCTATTGTATGAATATGCCACAATTTGTTTATCCGTTCACTATTGATATACACCTGGGTTTTGTCCAAGTTTGAGCTGTTATGAATAAAACTATTGTAAAAAATTTATATACAAGGGTTTTTTTGGTGATGTGTGTCTGCGTGTGTATTTGGTGGACATGTTTTCATTTCTTGTGGGTTAATATCTGGGAGATGGATTACTGGGTCATATAAGAAACTGCCCAGCTCAACACTTTTATTTAATCTTTTTTTTTTTTTTTTAATGATTTTGGCCATACCTCATGGCTTGTGGGATCTTAGTTCCCCAACTGAGGATTGAACCTGGGCCCTTGGCAGTGAAAGCACCAAATCCTAACCACTAGACCACCGTGGTATTCCCCTTTTTAATCTTGAAATATCATCCTTAATCATGAATATCCTTGAAAGAACATGTGCATTTCCTCCAAAGAGCTAAGGCTTAGAGAGAGAACAATTCTTACGACAAATCTAAAAAAAAAAAAAAAATTTCTAAAAAGTTAAATGTCCTTAATACGTATGTTTTTTATAGCTCTATTTTAAAATAGACAACAAGAAAGGGGATTAGGGAAGTATAAGAGGAGAGGAACTGAAAAGGAAAGTAAAGCAATGCAAAATAATGACTAAAAAGACTCGACAATGGCAGAATCATCCTACACAGCTGCTCTGAGATCCCAGCACTGCTGTCAGCCACCTTCTGGCAAAGCTCCTCTGTCAAATGGATGCAGCAGGATCCATATTGATCTTTTGTAAAGGAATATCTTCATTAATATAAGCAAACACACCTCTCATTTATGGTAATGTAGAGGTGTAGGCTTTTTCTTTTACTCTTAGTAGTAATGTTTCCCCAACACATAACACTTCCTTTTGATATGTGGGTTGAGTCATAAATTAACGTCACAAATAAATGTCACCTAGATGAGGGAGGCAACTATGTTACAAAGTAGGAAGGTGTAGCTTAGATGTGAATTGTTAACAGTTGACAGCTTTGTGCTCTTGAACTAAATGTCATTGTGTCAAATTCTGAGATATTAAATAGTAGTTGGAATGTAAAATTGCGGACATTTAGGTTTTGTAGTCTTATAAGCTATGTCAATCTTTTCTAGAGATTCTGAAATGGAAATGAACAGGTGGATTGAAAACAAAGGCAAATGAAGAGTTTCAAGACTTTCTTGGCATCGCATAAAGAAGTCGCTCTACACTAGTGATGTTTTAAACAAAACATGTATAAATACAGTTAGCTTGTCTGGAAACAGACTTATTTATTGGGTCTTACCATTTACCTTTGAGACAAAAATAAGTAGTTATAGAGGACTCATGCATTACTCAGTATACACTTTCTATCATGTATTATTTAATCTCAAGCTAAGAAAGAGAATGGACATCTATTTTACATGATGCCATAATGTACATTAGTGAGCTCAACCCACTTATTCTTAAAATAACAGTATCACATCAGGGATTTAGAATACAGTATTATATGAAAACAGTTGGCAGGGAGACTCCTGCCATTAATAACTGACTAGAAATGTTATTTCAGGCCCTAAATCCAACCGAAATCCAGAAGGAATAAATGGAGAGATTGGGGTGGATATTTTGTGAACATGTTTTTCAAAGTAGAGAAAGAATCACTATATTTTTGCTGAATTATATGTTGCCATGGACATGGCAGTATGCAGTAATGATGCTCTCATCTATACAGCTGTATAACAACACAGCTTCTCCCTCTCCCACTCCCCTCAGTAAGGCTTGAAAATAATAGGTTTGTGTGTAGTTTGGTAAGAAAATTAGAATAATTTAAAGTTGTTTCAGTTTCAGTCTACAAAAATAGAGACTCAGGGGGATGGGGAAGAAGAGCAAACAAAATGTACCAAAAAATACAGATTATGTAATAAAGTACATATTTGTTGTTGAGTCACTAAGTCATGTCGGACTCTTTTGCGACTCCATGGACTGTAGCCCCCCGGTTCTTCTGTCTTCTGTCCATGGGGTTTTCCAGGCAAGAATACTGGAGGGGCTTGCCTGCAGACACTCAAGAAGGGTGTCTTGATGTGCTGGAAATCTGATGGCTTTGCAGTAAAAAGAACTGTTTTTAGTCCTTGTTGCATCGCAATATCTTGAAGTCTCAGTTTTTTCATCCATGGAATGGAATCATGATAATACCTTCTACCTTGAGGCGCTATTATAAGGATTAAGGGGATGAATATAACGCATAAACTATAAAGCTTTTTAAAAATAAGGCTTGATAGATGTATTACACTGCTGAGTCTTCAAAGTCAGAGAAGAGTACAGGAAAAAGGGTCTAGAAAGGCTTTAGAAGCTGACAATCTGGGTTCCAATTCCAATGCCACGACTAGGAGTTTCCACACCTTGAAAAAAGAAATGTACTTAATCCTGCTTCCTTTTTTGAGGAAGTGAGGATAACACCACTTCACAGAATCAGATGAGAGAATGGAGGCAAAGGAACCCACCTTTGTAGATGTTGAATGCCTTCCCCTGCAAACTACTTATTAAATTAATGTCATCGACAGCAGAAGGTTTTCACACTGTGGTATCTTTCCGCACATACGGACCCTAAGACAAGACAGGACAGATAAGGAAAACTGAGGTGAATCCAAATTAGGGGAGACCAACAGCTAGACCGGGCGAACGTCTTAGTTCCCTCTTAACCACTGTGAGATTAGGGTATCCACGCAGTGAATGCATTCAGAGTTGGAGAGGGGACCAAGTCGGTTGCCCCTTTCGACTCCATGGACTCGACGGGAGGGACCCTGAAATTCTTCCTTAGAGGCCGGTTGTCATGGCGACGGTCTCTAGGCAGCTTGGGCTGCTCTCTCCGTAGGGCTGGAGGGTGGGCCTCCGCCGGACCCCGCGCGCGCGCCCGAGACCAACTTTCCCTCCAGACCCGCGAGGGGCGGCGCGCTCCGCCCCCCGGCCCCGGGCCGCGCACGTCCGGGCTCGGCGGCGCGCACGCCTGCGGGAGCCCTCTCCAGGCAACCTAGTGCTGATCGCTCGTGCCGGTGCGGCCGTTAACCGCCCTTGCGGGAGCCGGAGGCTCGCCAGCAGCCCCCCTCCCCTTCCGGGGCCTCCCCCACCCGTTTCCCCGGTCGGCCCTGGGGCATGAGCAGCGATGGCTGGCTGCAGCCCTGAGGAGAAAACTTACCGGCGCTTCCTGGAGCTATTCCTGGGCGAGTTTCGCGGACCGTGCGGCGGCGGCGAGCCCCAGCCGGAACCCGAACCCGAAGAGTCGGAGCCCGAGCCCGAGCCCGAACTGGTGGCGGCTCAGGCGCGCGAGGCGTCGGTCGAGGAAGCCGGGGAGGCGGCGGCCGCGGGGACCGCGTCGGAGGAGGGGGAGCACGAGCAGGAGCGAGAAGACCCCGAGCCCGAGGAGGAGGCGGTGGAGGAGGAGGCGGCGGCGGCGGCGGGCGAGGAGGCGGCGGCCCGGGGGCAGTCGGCCGTGCCGCCGCCGCAGCCCCGGCTGCCGCCGCTGCCCCCGCTGCCGCGGCCACTGTCGGAGCGCATCACCCGCGAGGAGGTGGAGGGCGAGAGCCTGGACCTGTGCCTGCAGCAGCTCTACAAATAGTTAAGTAGCGGGGCTCGGCCGGGGGGTGGGCCGCCGTCCTCGCCGCGCCGGCCTCGACGCGGCTCCCTCTGCCGCTCGAACTGCTCGCTTTTCCGCTCCTCATCCCCCCGCCCGTCTCACGCCGGCGCCCTGGCGAGGTTGGAAGCGCCCCCGCTGCTCGGACTCGGGCGGTCGGCGGCGAGATGCCCACGCCCGCCGCGGCCCCCGCGCCTCCCGCCGGGGCCCGGGAGCCGCCCCCCGCGCTCTCCCGCCGGGCCCCGGGCTTCCCGCTTCTCCCCGGCCGCCCACTTCTTTCTCCACTTCTCACACCTTTTCTGCTTGGTGCCTGGAAAGGTCCTTCCTTCTAGTCTTGAGAGGTCCTTCTTCCCAACCCTCTCCTTCCTCCTGGAGGTTTTCCTCCCACCCGGGTCTGTCTCTTTCCCGGCGCGAGTCCCCCCGCTGTTGTTTGGCGGCGGAGAGACGCGGTCTCCTTTCTAGGCAGGAGCTGCTTGCTGGGTGCCTCCTGCGTAACCGCAACAAAGATGATAATCCCGGCCCCAGATCCACAAGAGGGGAGACTGGAGTCGATTTTCTTCTGTTGGGCGCTCAGTGTTGAAAGTGTAGATGGCTTAATACACGGAAGCCTCGTATCGTAGTTTAATGATACTTAATAACTCATTAATTGAGGGAGGTGGGAAGGAAATGAGGAGGGACGGATAAGGAAAATTTTACCTGCGAGCCTTCAGGTGAAAGACAGAGCCTTCGTTAAAGTGGGAAACTCTGGCTGGTTTGATAAAATTGCAATCAGGTGCAGTATTTTCAGTCCATTAAGTAGATGGGGTAGAGAGAAAGCAGATGGCTTAGCTACACAGATGAAAGTCTAAAATAGAAAGGTCAAGGCTTTGCCTTTCATCCCAGTTTTTATGGGCCTGAAATAGAAGCAGTTTACAATTGCGTTTCTTTCTAAATGGAATTATTCTGAAATAATGACAGAGAATACTAACAAGTTTCTGAGAACACTGGTAAATCTCGGGAGCCTTTTGCCATTCTGCTGATAGTTGTAATGAAAGATGTTACTCTGTCCCCATCAAAAAGTTTACTACTGCAAGATTCACTGCAGTTAAGATCACTTCTTGGATTTTTTTTAAAAGCTTAGATTAAGAGAAGGACCTGGAAAGTAAAGGTTTTGTCTTTTTCCAGCCTAACAGACACCTGATCAAATCATTCTTCCTGTTAAAACAGAAGCTTGTCAACAGGAAAAAACACGGAACATATATGCTGTAAAAGTGGACTGTGTTGATGTGTCCCATACTTTATACACTATTGAAATTTCAATTTTGAAATCCTATCTGGTTACCAAAGTAATACTGCTTTTGGGGAAATGTGAAATGGCATGTAAAAACATCTTAGGAGTATTTCTTCCTAGTGTTTGTAAACAATTGTAGAATAGAGTTTATGAAATGTAATTTTTAATACTATATAGACACTTAACACTTCTTGCTTAAAATAAAATGGAATTGTTTACTGAAGTGGAAAGATTTATCACAGCATCAGACTAACTCTATTTTGACAATTTTACCTTTACAAATGAATTAAAGAAATACACATTTAAACATTAGAGAGGGTCCATTTCAAAAAAAGAGAGTCATTAGTTTAGAACAACTTTGAATATGTACCATTCAAGGTTTTTTAAAAATGAAATCTGTGTGAAGATGATGGTAGGTAGATGTGAAACACACATGGAAGTGAAGCAAGATTTTCAATACATGTATAAACTAGAAAAGTATTCAGATTATAAAATGGCCATCAAATTGAGGAAGTTTAGATTTGAAGTAAAACTAGCAAAATTGAAGTTGGAAAACATTATTTCACCTTAAAGATTGCATCATGTATTCTGTTTTGTGCAGAAGCTATTAACTTATGTTTTACTCAGATATAAAATGCCTGGCTTGTTTATGTAAAGTATCTTCAAGATTGTTAACAGACTGAAAAAAAAACAAAACCCAAAAACCTAAAAGTCTCACAGTTTAAAAACACATATTTTTGTGCTTTATTATTTATGAAAGAAAATCATACAACTTGAATAAGTACTGGAAGACATTATAGAGATAGATCATTTCCCTGTTCGCCTCGTTTTACAGAAGAGAAAACTGAGGATCCCAATTCAGAAATGACAACTTATGTACAAATGGTTTTCCAGCATTTTTCAATATAATTTTTGAACCTCAAAACTCACAAGAGTTGTCAAATTTCCTAGGAAAAGTTGAGTAATCAGATTTCCTAGGAAACACTTTGAAATCATTCTGATTAGGAATATGTTGGAATTACTAATTTGGTGGAGGTGAAGTTTGTTTTTTCTTTTTTCAAAATATTTTCTCAGATACCCACTCTCACTTTATTTTGGGAATTCTTAGTATTCTTTAGAAACTGCCATGCTTGTCAGAATGTGCTAAAATACTTAAATGAAATTACTTGAAATATATATTCACCAATTTCACAGTTGAAACTAATGTAAGAAAAAACTAGAACCAGTTTCATAAGTCTCTAGACTATTTTTTCTGTCAGTGTTTTATAAATATATAGTATGAAGCTACAGAAAAAAGTAAAGGTACTTACTTTCTCAATGCTGTTTATGTAAATACTGGCTGAAATTTTACTTTTAAAAATATAGTGAATGTTTGTCCCAGTATTTTGCTTCTCTCAGAGTTTAAGAACAGCAGATATATTCATCATTCTTCATTTTGGTAAACTCAAAGTTTAGGATTAGCTTGAGATAAGCAGTTACTTAGGTAAATAAAGGATCAAGGTTTAAATGGACAAAATATAATTAGCAACTTAAAAGTTTTTCAGTATTTGTGATAGAGTTTTTGCTATTAGGCTTCAAAATGGGAACTATGTACTTAATATTTCTCTACTAGATAAAAACATGTTACATTTTGAAAGAAAAATTATTTGAAATGTTAAAAATCCCCTAGGATGAGAAAGACCTCTGTTGTGGGCTATAAATACTTTTTTTAAAAAGACCATTTAAACACTTTTGTTTCAAATAATTAAATCTTTAAGAATGAATAATAAATTCAGTCAGTTCCTTAGAACTGTTTAACTGAATTAGTCTATTCCATGTCAATAAAAAATTTGTGATTTGCAATCTTCAGCTGCTCTTGTAAAAATTATCTCCTTTACTCCTGTAAATTAAAATGCCCCCCAAGAGAGTAAAATAAATTCTAATGACGCAAAATTAGGATTTTTGAGGTTAATGGATCTCTTTGAAAAGGTGGAGGTGAAATATTTTATAGCTTTGAAATAATTTCAAATAAAATTTACAGCTGATCTTATAGCAGATATGAATAACCTTGGATAGGTTGCATAGGTCAATGCTGTATTTTATTTCTCTATGTTATTGTATGGAGGATAAATCTATTTGTTTTAACCCAGAAGAAACAAATACTCTGAAGTCTGTAAGAACTACATGTCAGTACATTTTTAGAGCTGTTGTCTCCTTAGTTATTCATTTAGTCTGGATTGGACTTCTCAAGGAGGGCGAGATATTTTGGTAGCCTGGCAAAGCTAAATACTTGCAGATGGTTTACAGTAGTAATGAGGGTGGCCACTTTAAAAATGGCTTGGGAAAGAAAATCATTGTTTATAGACACTAATAATTCAGTTGTATTGAATTATGTGACTCATTAAAGACTTTGAGATAGATTAGAAAGCCGTTAAACTTTGTCTATGTATACATATGGAAAAATACGTGGATGGGAGTTATGCCACTCATTTAGAATACCCCCCCCCTTTTTTTTTAATTCTTAAAAGTAGTAAGAAGTAGCAGAAAAAAGAAAATAGCAACCGTTCGGTGTAAGCCATAATTTTCGGGGTTTTCTCCTACGTGTTAGACTGCCACTTCTCTGTGAGCTTTTAATACTCTGCCTAAGCCTTTTATATTGTTGTTTGGTCCTTGGCCTTTTCAAGTTTGGTTGGCTTGTTGTCTGTGGCCAACATCAGCCTCTCCCGTGATTTTGATTATTGTAGTTATGCTAATAGCTCCCAGCTCTGCCTCCATCCTTGCTTTGACTGCTAATGGAAGGCTCTACCTAGATGTCTAAAAGTCTTCTCAAATTAAACTGTCCAAAGCTGAATTTATCTTCCATCTCTCTCTGTCTCCCCCACAAAAGGCAAAACTTGATTCTCTTTTTGGTGGGTTTATGCTTGATTTCTCCTTCTCTCCTCCTCACGTTTAGTCAAATTTTGCCTTATAGTTCAGTTCAGTTGCTCAGTAGTGTCCGACTCTTTGCGACCCCATGAATTGCAGCACACCAGGCCTCCCTGTCCATCACTAACTCCTGGAGTTCACTCAGACTCACGTCCATCGAGTCGGTGATGCCATCCAGCCATCTCATCCTCTGTCATCCCCTTCTCCTCCTGCCCCCAATCCTTCCCAGCATCAGAGTCTTTTCCCATGAGTCAACTCTTCACATGAGGTGGCCAAAGTACTGGAGTTTCAGCTGTAGCATCATTCCTTCCAAAGAAATCCCAGGGCTGATCTCCTTCAGAATGGACTGGTTGGATCTCCGTGCAGTCCAAGGGACTCTCCAACACCACAGTTCAAAAGCATCAATTCTTCAGTGCTCAGCTTTCTTCACAGTCCAACTCTCACATCCATACATGACCACTGGAAAAACCATAGCCTTGACTAGATGGACCTTTGTTGCCTTATAAATACCTCCTAAATATATCCCTCACCATCCTTACTGTCATTGTTATTTCTTCCCAGTCTTCTCCAATATATTCTCCCCAGTGTATTAATAGTAAAGTGATTTCTCTAGAATCTAGATTATGTAGATTGATTGTCACCCATTGCTTAAATATTTTACCGTTTACCTGGTATTAGCCAAACTGAGGTCAAAGGCACAGTTCTCCAGTCAGACACAGCCGAGTCTGCCCAAGGCAGAAGTTGCTAGGAGTTAGGGTCCAACTATAAGTTAGAGGGAAGAGTCTGCATAAGACCACCCTCACTTCTGACACTGACTATAATTTTCAGCTTTCTCAAAACTACTTTCAGATTTGATAATTTACTAGAAAGATTCACAGAACTCACTGAAAGCTTAATATATTAATGGATTATGGTTCAGTATAAGGAAAAGCTAGAATTTAGAACCAGCCAAAGTAAGGGATGCATGAGCTGCAATCTGAAGGGTTTCAGATGTGAAGCTTCCATTGTCCTCAGGGATCTGTTCCTCTCTCATGGAGTCTTGCCGGCTCAAAAAGCTCACCTAAGTTTCACTGTCCAGTTTTTATGGGAATTTATTGATCTGTTCCTCTCTCATGGAGTCTTGCCGGCTCAAAAAGCTCACCTAAGTTTCACTGTCCAGTTTTTATGGGAATTTATTGCTCATGTGGTTGAACTTGTTAATAGTTTTAAGTCTCCCCCCAGGCTGATACCATGGGATCCAAGGGGCCCATCATGAATAATACAGACACTCCTATTACTCTAGAAATTCCAGGGATTTAGAGGTTACCTCCCAGGAGCTGGGGACAAAGGTCAGACTTCTTTTAGGCAAGGCCAGTTCTTTATTGAATACCTTCATCGCCTATTTCTCCATTGCCCTTCAGATAAAATCCAAGCAAGCCTTTATATTCTTATCAGCCCCATCCCTGAATCACTGTCCACCCACTCCATCCCACCCCTAGAAACTATACTTCTGCTGTTTTAGACTGTTAATATATGAGTTTGAATGCACAGTGTTTGCTCTTACCTCTGCACCTTTGGAGGTAACACGCTTGATCTACCTTGCTCTCCCACTCCGACTTCACTCTGTCCAGTCTTTAACCCATTGTTCAGGTCTCCATTTCACATCACTTCCTTTGTTCACCAACCCCACACTCATAATGAATTAGATGTCTCTTCCCTATCTCCTTATAGAATACCTAGTGCTTATTCCTCTTGTTCCCAGTTCAGTCTCTCAGTTGTGTCTGACTCTTTACAACCCCATGAGTCGCAGGACGCCAGGCCTCCCTGTCCATCACCAACTCCCAGAGTTTACCCAAACTCATGTACATTGAGTCGGTGATGCCATCCAGCCATCTCATCCTCTGTCGTCCCCTTCTTCTCCTACCCTCAATCTTTCCCAGCATCAGGGTCTTTTCCAGTGAGTCAACTCTTCGCATGAGGGGGCCAAAGTATTGGAGTTTCAGCTTCAGCATCAGTCTTTCCAGTGAACACCCTGGGCTGATCTCCTCTGGATGGACTGGATGGATCTCCTTGCAGTCCAAGGGACTCTCAAGAGTCTTCTCCAACACCACAGTTCAAAAGCATCAGTTCTTTGGCGCTCAGCTTTCTTCACAGTCCAACTCTCACATCCATGCATAACTACTAGAAAAACCATAGCCTTAACTAGTAGACCTTTGTTGGCAAAGTAATGTCTCTGCTTTTTAATATGCTATCTAGGTTGGTCATAACTTTCCTTGCAAGGAGTAAGCATCTTTTAATTTCACGGCTGCAATCACCACCTGCAGTGATTTTGGAGCCCCAAAAATAAAGTCAGCCACTGTTTCCACTGTTTCCCCATCTATTTCCCATGAAGTGATGGGACCAGATGCCATGATCTTCATTTTCTGAATGTTGAGCTTGAAGCCAACTTTTTCACTCTCCTCTTTCACTTTCATCAAGAGGCTTTTTAGTTCCTCTTCACTTTCTGCCATAAGGGTAGTGTCATCTACCCTTATGGCAGAGGTTATTGATATTTCTCCTAGCAATCTTGATTCCAGCTTGTGCTTCATCCAGTCCAGCATTTCTCATGATGTACTCTGCATATAATTAAATAAGCAGGGTGACAATATGCAGCCTTGATGTACTCCTTTTCCTGTTTGGAACCAGTCTGTTGTTCCATGTCCAGTTCTAACTGTTGCTTCCTGACCTGCATGTAGGTTTCTCAAGAAGCAGGTTAGATGGTCTGGTATTCCCATCTCTTTCAGGATTTTCCACAGTTTATTGTGATCCACACAGTCAAAGGCTTTGGCATAGTCAATAAAGTAGAAAGAGATGTTTTTCTGGAACTCTCTTGCTTTTTCAATGATCCAACGGATGTTGGCAATTTGATCTCTGGTTCCTCTGCCTTTTCTAAAACAAGCTTGAACATCTGGAAGTTCACAGCTCATGTATTGCTGAAGCCTGGCTTGGAGAATTTTGAGCATTANTGATCTCTGGTTCCTCTGCCTTTTCTAAAACGAGCTTGAACATCTGGAAGTTCACAGCTCATGTATTGCTGAAGCCTGGCTTGGAGAATTTTGAGCATTACTTTACTAGCGTGTGAGATGAGTATAATTGTGCGGTAGTTTGAGCATTGTTTGGCATTGCCTTTCTTTGGGATTGGAATGCAAACTGACCTTTTCCAGTCCTGTGGTCACTGCTGAGTTTTCCAAATTCGCTGGCATACTGAGTGTAGCACTTTCACAGCATAATCTTTCAGGATTTGAAATAGCTCAACTGGAATGCCATCACCTCCACTAGCTTCGTTCGTAGTGATGCTTTCTAAGGCCCACTTGACTTCACATTCCAGGATGTCTGGCTCTAGGTGAGTGGTCACACCATCGTGATTATCTGGGTCGTGAAGCTCTTTTTTGTACAGTTCTTCTGTGTATCCTTGTCACCTCTTCTTAATATCTTCTCCTTCTGTTAGGTCCATACCATTTCGAAATGTCCTTTATTGAGCCCATCTTTGCATGAAATGTTCCCTTGGTATCTCTAATTTTCTTGAAGAGATCTCTAGTCTTTCCCATTCTGTTGTTTTCCTCTATTTCCTTGCATTGATTGCTGAGGAAGGCTTTCTTATCTCTCCTTGTTATTTTTTGGAACTTTGCATTCAGATGCTTATATCTTTCCTTTTCTCCTTTGCTTTTCGTTTCTCTTCTTTTCACAGCTATTTGTAAGGCTTCCTCTTGTAGCACTTGTTTAATTTTTTTCCCCCACAGATATTTATGTATCATGACTAGTGGTCTTTAAAATAAGGTGTACCCAAAGTAATCCATTTCAGTGAAGGAATAAAATATCAAAATCTATTTCTTTGTGTATAAAATATGAACTTAAGCACATCCCCTCGCAGTCCAGTGCTTAGGATTTGGCATTTTCACTGTCATGGCCCAAGTTCAGTCCCTGTTTGGGGAACTAAGATCCCGAAAGACATGTGGCATGCCCCCCCCAAAAAAAGAATTAAGTGCTAGTAATACTTGACATATTAATTGAGAATGGCAGCTTGTTCTGTGTGACAGCTGACTTCATGTTAAACACTGTACATGAGGTATCCTGATGACGTGCAGGTTTCTTGGCTTAGAGTTGACAGTGGCACCTTTCCTCCAATTTTAAGAACATTATGGATTATTACTGTTTACCTACTCTCATTAAATGGATTCCTTGGTTGTATTTAACAAAGTTAACTCTCACAAAATGGATAATTGACTTCAAAGATTCCTGCAAAGAAATCATAGGTTGAACATATTATTTGTAATACAAGTGTACGAAGCAACAAAACTTCTAGCTTTAGTTTTATTAGATTTTTTTAAAGGGCGATTATATTTGAGAAATCTGTGAAAATGTAACTGTTAAGTAGATCATGTAGAATACAGCTTACTCAAAGAAATACTGATAATATTACTGGTGAGAGTGGTATGTATGCATGGGTATGCATGTATGAAATTTATATATGTATATATACACACATCCACACATGAGAAATGTATATCTACTTTGAAAGTGGAGTATTCATAATGTTCCAAAAGATTTTGATAAAGTGCTTGAAGGTAGTTGTATTAGATTATTAGCTACATGTTTGCCATCAAATCTCTAGGCCAGCAATGACGGGGACGTATACAGCACATGATAAATCCAGTGAATGAGCCAAGAGATTAAACACAAAATATTATTCATAACTATTTTAAACTGCTTTTTGAAAAACTTAGTAAAGTTTTATATTCTCAACTTACAAAACTTTATTATACAAAATTTAAAGTATATAAAAAATTGTGTACTTATTGCTCAACCTCAGCAGTGATCAATTTGTGGCCAGTCTTTTTTTCATCTGTACCTTCACACATCTCACCCTACCTCCTGTGTAATTTTTAAATGAATACACAGTAATTTAATTACAATGCTATTAGACATTTTAGGTGTTAGCAGTTTTTGGTTGCTCTAAGAATATTTTGATGGTCATCCTTTGAGCAAACCTTTGATTTTCTTAGAGTATTTATATATACTATATATTGTTGGGATTATATTAAAGATATTTACATTTAAGGCTTTTGGTATATAGTTTTTAACTGTCTTCTAACAAAGTTTTGTTGTTTACTCTCTGAAAAGATATAT
>SJYQ01004918.1:87753-101992 GCA_006410935.1 Redunca redunca
GCCATTATTTTCATATAAATACACAGATCCACTTATATTTACCGATATAATTTTATTCCAAATATTCTGTGATAATACATGATTTCATTGAAACAGCCCTGAATGGGAGGAAAGTTAACATACTAGTAGTGTTTTAGGTGGAGAAGGCAGTGGCAACCCACTCCAGTACTCTTGCCTGGAAAATCCCATGGACAGAGGAGCCTGGTGGGATGTCATCTATGGGGTCGCACAGAGCCAGACACAACTGAAGCGACTTAGCAGCAGCAGCAGCAGCAGTGTTTTATAAATCAGAAAACAAACTACTCTCATTTTCTGATCATTAAGGATCTAGAAATATATTTTTCTTTTAATATGAAGAAAGCAAATATGTTATCCTGTGTCTTTGTAAAGTCATTGCACCTATAAGAATAGGTAACCTAAAGGTATATGATTAAATATGGATCCAAAGTTCTGATAACTTTTTAGGGTGNTATATTTTTCTTTTAATATGAAGAAAGCAAATATGTTATCCCGTGTCTTTGTAAAGTCATTGCACCTATAAGAATAGGTAACCTAAAGGTATATGATTAAATATGGATCCAAAGTTCTGATAACTTTTTAGGGTGAGACTCAGACTGTTCTGCTCATATATAGTAGTATATTGATTTTGATTTAGTCTTTTCATAAAAACAGATTCAACTTGTTAAACAAGAGGTGAGACTCATATGATCTCTTTCATTAAAGAAATATTTCACAAATTATGTTGTTTTAGACTTATGAAATTATCAGAAAAGGATTCATATTTTTAAAAACATTATTATATTCTCATCAATAAACAGTGCCTGACTTTCTGTGTAATGTGTATGTTTTTGAGTCTTACACATGCAACAGAATAGGTATAAAGGAAGAATCACTTTATAGTTTAAGAAGTGAGAACTGATAATTTTTAATATATTGACTATGATTTTCCATGAATGAATTGCATTCAGATACTTGGTATTTATACTACTACAGTTTCTTCTGTATTTGTTATTTCATACTGGCTTGTCTTCCCATCTATGGAAAAGTCATCAGGATCCAAAATTGTAGTTTCTTGAAGGAAAATACTAAATATGTGTAATATTAACAAAATATTTACCAGTGTTGCTGTTAAGTCCTCTTTTCTAACAGGTATGTAAAGAAAATGTTATACAAAAATGTAAACTTTTTTTTCCTTCTGGAAAATTAGTCCTCATTAATTATTATTGGGGCTTCCCCGGTGGCTCAGATAGTTAAGAATCTGCCTGCAAGTCAGGAGACCTGGGTTCTATCCCTGGGTAAGAAAGATCCCCTAGAGAAGGAATGGCAACCCACTCCAGTGTTCTTGGCTGGATAATTTCATGGACCAAGGAGCCTGGTGGGCTGCAGTCTATAGGACTGAAAGAGTCGGACACGACTGAGTGACTAACACACACAATTATTATTTACATAAGAAAAGGTAGAATTTAAAACACATAGGATACATTTTCAATAGAAAAAACCTATTTAAATCAAGACCATTTTTCATATGGTTTTGTTTCAAAATCCGTAAGTACCCAATGTAATAATTTTTGACAGAAGCAGTTCTTGTGTTAAGTTTTGGAGTTTAGAAGTATTGTTCACTAATCATGAGTAAATTTCATCAAGGAGTCCTCGAGGTAAGAAAAATGCCATTTCTGTAAGACAGATGCATTTAATCTAGTGATATTCTATGATGTCAAGTGGCATAAAACATTTATTAAAGTGTGTAATAAATAGGACTCAATTCTGCTATATCCCTGGAGCTCAAAAATTCTTGCCTGAAAAAATCCCATGGACAGAGGAGCTGGCAGGCTATAGTTCATGGGTTCTCAAAAGAGTTAGACACAACTTAGCGACTGAACAGCAACAAAATATAATTTGCACACATGCACTGTCATGCTTGACTCTTTGGGACCCTATGAACTGTAGCCCACCAAGCTCATCTGTCCATGGGATTTCCCAGGCAAGAATACTGGAGTGGGTTGCCATTTCCTGTTCCAGAGGATCTTCCCGACCCAGGGATTGAACCCACGTTTCCTGCATGTCCTGTCTTTGCAGGAGGATTCTTTACCGTGGTGCCACCTGGGAAGTCCCTTCTCATACTTTTTTAGCAATAAGCTAAACATAAAAGAGTTGCTGTGTTAATTTTGTAAATTAGCTCAATTCATGCTTCTCAGTTTTGTTTATGTGCTTTATAATAATGAAACATAGGAAATGTAGAGATAGTTCTAGTGATGTTTTTAATGATACATTCAAGAGTTGATGTTTTGGTAATTTATATATGTATGTTTAGTTCAGTCGCTCAGTCGTGTCCAACTCTGTGACCCCATGGACTGCAGCAGGCCATGCTTCGCTGTCCATCACCAGCTCCCAGAGCTTACTCAAACTCATTTCCATCGAGTTGGTAATGCCATCCAACCATCTCATCCTCTGTTGTCCCCTTCTCCTCCCTCCTTCAATCTTTTCCAGCATCAGGGTCTTTTCTAATGAGTCAGTTCTTCGCATCAGGTGGCCAAAGTATTGGAATTTCAGCTTCAGCATCAGTCCTTCTAATGAACACTCAGGACTGATTTCCTTTAGGATTGACTGGATCTTGCAGACCAAGGGACTCTCAAGAGTCTTCTCCAACACCACAGTTCAAAAGCATCAATTCTTAAGCTTTCAATTTTCTTTATGGTCCAACTTTCACATCCACACATGACTACTGTAAAAACCATAGCTTTGACTAGACAGACCTTTGTTGTCAAAGTAATGTCTCTGCTTTTTAATATGCTGTCTAGGTTTTGTCATAGCTTTTCTTCCAAGGAGCAAGTGTCTTTTAATTTCATGGCTGCAGTCACCATCTGCAGTGATTTTGGAGACCAAGAAAATAAAAGTGTGTTTCCATTTTTTCCCTATCTATTTGCCATGAAGTGATGGAACTGGATGCCATGATCCTAGTTTTCTGAATGTTGAGTTTTAAGCCAACTTTTTCACTCTCCTCTTTCAGTTTCATCAAGAGGCTCTTTAGTTCTCTGCTTTCTGCTATATGGGTGGTATTGCCATTATTGAAGGCTGCCATTATCTTACCAGGCCTTCCCTGGTGGCTTAGAGGTTAAAGCGTCTGCCTGGGATGCGGGAGACCCGGGTTCGATCCCTGGGTCAGGAAGATCCTCTAGAGAAGGAAATGGCAACCCATTCCAGTACTCTTGCCTGGAGAGTCCCATGGAGGGAGGAGCCTGGTAGGCTACAGTCCATGGGTTCGCAAAGAGTCGACACTCACTGAACAACTTCACTCACTCACTCACCACAGTTTAGCCTCAGGTCAAACAACAGGGAGGGAACACAGCCCCACGCATTAACAGAGAATTGGATTAAAGATTTACTGAGCATGGCCCCGCCCATCAGGACAAGGCCCAGTTTTCCCCTCAGTCAGTCTCTCCCATCTGGAAGCTTCCATAAGCCTCTTATTCTTCTCCATTAGAAGGCAGACAGACTGAAAACCACAATCACAGAAAACTAACCAATCTAACCACATGGACCACAGCCTCGATGGGTCATGGTGGAAAGTTCTGACAAAGTGTGGTCCACTGGAGAAGGGAATGGCAAACCACTTCAGTATTCTTGCCTTGAGAACCCCATGAACAGTATGAAAGTGCAAAAAGATAGGACACTGAAAGATGAACTCCCCAGGTCGGTAGATGCCCAATATGCTACTGGAGATCAGTGGAGAAACATCTCCAGAAAGAATGAAGAGACAGAGCCAAAGCAAAAACACCCAGTTGTGGATGTGACTGGTGATGGAAGTAAAGTCCAATGCTGTAAAGAACAATGTTGCATAGGAACCTGGAATGTTAGGTCCATGAATCAAGGTAAATTGGAAGTGGTCAAACAGGAGATGGCAAAAGTGAACATCGACATTTAGGAATCAGCGAACTAAAATGGACTGGGATGGGTGACTTTAACTCAGATGACCATTTTATCTACTACTGTGGGCAAGAATCCCTTAGAAGAAATGGAGTAGCCCTCATAGTCAACAAAAGAGTCTGAAATGTGGTACTTGGATGCAGTCTCAAAAATGACAGAAAAATCTCTGTTTGTTTCCAAGGCAAACCTTTCAGTAGCACAGTAATCCACCTCTATGCCCCGACCAATAATGCTAAAGAAGCTGAAGTTGAATGGTTCTGTGAAGACCTATAAGAGCTTCTAGAACTAATACCCCAAAACGATCTCCTTTTCATTATAGGGGACTGGAACACAAAAGTAGGAAGTCAAGAAACACCTGGAGTAACAGGCAAATTTGGCCTTGGAATACAAAATGAAGCAGGGCAAAGGCTAATAGAGTTCTGCCAAGAGAACACACTGGTCATAGCAAACACCCTCTTCCAACAACACAAGAGAAGACTCTCTACGTGGACATCACCATATAGTCAGTATGTATGACTGGTTAAAGCAAAATAAATTATTCATCCAAGCAGGGAGCATTTTTATATAAATTGTCAAGGAAAGTGCCACTTGATAGGACATGAGAGGAAAATAAATTGACAAGACTTACTTTATATCCTGTGCTCTATATACTCTGTCCCATCCAACTTCTTAACATCTCTCTGAAAGTAGGAAGTATCTCAGTTTTGCGGGTGAATAAACTGGCTTCGATGGATGCGAGTCTGAGTGAACTCCAGGAGTTGGTGATGGACAGGGAGGCCTGGCATGCTGCAGTTCATGGGGTCGCAAAGAGTCAGACACAACTGAGCGACTGACCTGAATTGAATTGAAATTGGCTTCAGGAATTAAAATAACTTGCTAAGGTCACACAGCTTGTAGCATCAGAATTGGGATTGATACCAATCAACTCTAAAATCCACATTCTTTATTACTATCATTTTGAAAATTAATAAGATCAGAAATGTAAACTGTATAGAAAAGTTAGCTGTTGAAAACTAACAACAGCTAAAGTTAGCTGGGAAAAGTTAGCTGTTGACAGTATAGAGATTTACTTGAAAATGATTAGATCCCTTATCTAACCAATAAATGGTAAAAAATATAATGGGCAGAAACTCAGTGTGTGAGAGTTTGTAGCTTTCTGCTCTTCCTCTGGGATAGTTCTGCCTTTGCTAATTGAGTTTCCTGCATTTTCCCTCCCTTCAAGGAAGGCTCGATTTTGTCAGGCTAGGTCTTTGGGGATTTGTAATATAGAATTGAGAGACAGAGATGAGATAGAAGGAATATGAAAGTTGCCACTGCAGTATAGTCTCATTGTATTAATCCATGTTTTCTGCTTTGTATCTTGTCATGGTTGCATTAAAAAACTTCAAGACTCCCTGGTGATCCAGTGGGTAACACTCCGTGCTTCCACTGTAGGGGCATGGGTTCAAACCCTGGTCTGGAAACTAAGATCCTGCATGCCACATGGCCAAAAAATTTTAAATAAATAAATAAATAGAATAATGTATAAAAGCTTTCCAGTGGAGTTCTTCAGATCTCACAGAAAATGGTGCTGCTGCTAAGTCACTTCAGTCGTGTCCGACTCTGTGCGACCCCATAGATGGTAGCCCACCAGGCTCCCCCGTCCCTGGGATTCTCCAGGCAAAAACACTGGAGTGGATTGCCATTTCCTTCTCCGGTGCATGAAAGTGGAAAGTGAAAGTAAAGTGGCTCAGTCGTGTCAGACCCTGAGCGACCCCATGGACTGCAGCCCATCAGGCTCCTCCATCCATGCAATTTTCCAGGCAAGAGTACTGGAGTGGGGTGCCATTGCCTTCTCCAACAGAGAATGCTGGTAGCTCCTAATTGTGTAGCAGTGTTAGAAGATGTTGATAATTCTTGGATATTTGAGTTTACTGTGTTATTCTCTTTATTTTTGTATATGTTTTGATATTTGCTATAATAAAGAAAATGTCTTAGTGATTGTACTTGTTAATGATCCTCCTATAATCCTGGAGTGTCAGAACTATATCTTATATATTATTGTGGTATATTTCTGATTGTCTTACATGTAGTAGCCATTCAATAAATAAACATCTGAACTGAACTGAATATACTATTTTGTTGTTGAGTTTTAAATAAGGACTATTTAAGTAGTCATTAATATATAAAGTATATATTATATATATACTATAGCCCACCAGGCTTCTCCATCCATGGAATTTTCCAGGCATGAATACTGGAGTAGGTTGCCATTTCCTTCTCCAGAGGATCTTCCTGACCCAGGGATTGAACCCAGGTCTCCTGCATTGCAGGCAGACGCTCTACCATCTGAGCCACCAGGGAATCCTTTAATATATAAAGTAAAAATAGGCTTTTTGGCTAATACTGTAAAGGTGAGAAAATGTTTTGAAATTAGATAGTGGTGGTGTTTGTAGAACCCTGAATATACTAAAACAGTGACTCTTGTATACTTTAAATGAATATGTTTTAAAGTATATGAATTATATCCTAATTTTAAAAAAGAATGTAAAAATATTCAAAGACGAGATAAACTGGGAGAAGATAGTTGTACCACATAAAATTGATAAAGGAAAGAATTTCCACAAATCAGTAAGGAAAGACAAATTCTATAGACGAATAGACAAATTTCAGGAACAGGCACATCACAAAGAGGAAAGAATTGCCAAGAAAAAAAGATGCCCACCTCATTAGAGATGAAAGAAATGCACATAGTAAATTCAATGAAACAAAATTGTTATGCTTACCAGATTTGCAGAAATGAGAGTTGAATCATTCCAATTATTGACAAAGATGTACAGAACAAGAACCTTTGTACTTTGCTGGTGGGAATGTTAACTAGTACAATCACTTTTGAAAAAAGTTTTTGGTATTATCTGGTAGGCTGCAGTCCATGGGGTCGCTAAGAGTTGGACACGACTGAGCTACTTCACTTTCACTCTTCACTTTCATGCATTGGAGAAGGAAATGGCAACCCACTCCAGTGTTCCTGCCTTGAGAACCCCAGGGACGGGGGAGCCTGGTGGGCTGCTGTCTATGCGGTCGCACAGAGTCAGACACGACTGAAGCGACTTAGCAGCAGGTAGAAATGAAGATCCATGTGTGCTCTGATCTAGCAGCTCTACTCCTGGGAGTATTTGTGTGTGTGTTTGTATACACCTGTGTATGTGTTTTCTGTCCTGTTCCCAATAATCTGTAATACCACCTGTACTGGGTTTGCACATTTTCACCGCCCTGTTTCTGGGCTCTCTCTTACTTTAAATGTGTTTATTCACGCACTAATTTTGTTCTGACTTAATGATTGTGTTGTTTAGCTGCTCAGTTGTGTCTGACTCTTCGTGACACCATGGACTGTAGCCCACCAGGTTTCTCTGTTCTTGTGATTTCCAGGCAAGAGTACTGGAGTGGGTTGCCATTTCCTACTCCAGGGCATCTTCCTGACCCAGGGAATGAACCAGAGTCTCCTGCAAGTCTCCTGCATTGCCAGCAGATTCTTTACCACTGAGCCACCGAGGAAGCCCTCATTACTGTAGCTTTATCTATTTCTTTTTGACTGTGCTGGGTCTTCATTGCTGTGCGCAGGCTCTCTTTCTTTGGGGCTACTCTCTCATTGTGGTATTTAGGCTTCTCATTGAGGTGGCTTTTGGTGTGGCGCACTGGCTCTAGAGTGCATGGGCTTCGTTAGTTGTGGCCTGTGGCCTCAGTAGTTGGGGCACAGGGGTTTAGTTGCTCCTCAGCGTATGGAATCTTCCTGGAACAGGGGCCAAACCTGCCTCCCCTGCATTGGCAGGTGGATTCTTAACCACTGGACCATCAGGGAAGTTTTAAAATAAGCCTTAATATCTAGTAGGGTCACCTTCTTCAGAAATGTTCTTTAGGAGTATTTTGGCTATTCATGGTCCTTTGCTTTTCCATATAAACTTAAGGATCACCTTGCAAGTCTTATGAGAAGTCCTGCTGAATTGTTATTGAACTTACATTTAATTACTTTGAATTTGTGGGTCATTTTGAGAATAATTTTCATGAAGATAATATATTTCTCCATTTATTTAGGTCTTCTTTAGTGCCTTTCAATAAAATTTTGTAATTTTCTTTATAAAGATCTCATACTCTTTTTTTAGATTAATTCCTAGAGTGATGTGTGTGTTGGAGAGAGAGAGAGAGAATAATGTCAATTTAAAAAACAACTTTGGGACTTTCCCTGGTGGTCCAGTGGTTAACAATCTCTCTGCAAATGCAAGGGACACAGGTTTAATCCCTGGTCTGGGAAGATCCTACATGCTACAGAGCAGCTGAGCCCTCACACCACAACCAATAAACCTGCACTCTAGAGCACATGACCTGCAGCTGAGCCCATGTGCCCTAAAGCCCATGTTTGGCAACAAGAGAAGCCACCCGAATGAGAAGCGTGTACGCTGCAACAAAGAGTATTGCCCTCTTGCAACAACTAGACAAAGCACACGTAGCAACTAAGACCTGGTGAAGCCAAAAACTAATTAATTTTTTAAAAAGCAACTTTATAGAGGTATAATTTATACCATAAAATTCACCCATTTTAAATGTACAGTACAGTTCACTGTGGAAATTTTCAGAGTTGTGCAGCCATCATCACCATCTAATTTTAGAACATTTTCATCATCCCAAAAAGAAACCTCGTGCCCATTGGCGTTCTTTCTAACCACCCCTGGCTCTAGGAAACTACTAATCTGGTAAACACACATACATACCACAAAATCATTTTATTATGGACGTTTAAAAATAAATATGCAAAGTCAGAAGAATAGAACAATGACTCCAAAACAGCAAATTTGATGAATCTTATTTTCTGATTCCTCCAGATTCTATCTAACATCTCCCCGGATTGTTTTAAAACCTATTTCAGTCATAATTTCATTTCTTTCATAAGTTTGTAAATATGTGTGTCTCTTCAAGGTATAAGGACTCTTTTTAAAAACTTAACTATGATATCACTATCACACCTAAAGAGATTAACAATAATTCTTCATCTAATATTCAGTCATCCTTTCATGGATCACAGTTTATCGTGCATGGCAAAGGGACTTGTATAACTCAATGAAGCTGTGAGTCATGCTGTACAGGGCCACCCAGGATGAATAGGTCATAGTGAAGAGTTCTCACAAAAATGGCACTGGAAGTAACAATTAGAACTGGACACAGAACAATTGACTGGTTCAAAATTGGGAAAGGAGTATGATGAGGCTATATATTGTCACCCTGCTTATTTAACTTACATGCAGAATACATCATGTGAAATGCCGGGCTGAATGAATCACAAGCTGGAGTCAAGATTGCCAGGAGAAATATCAACAACCTCAGATATGCAGATGACACCACCCTTATGGCAGAAAGTGAAGAAGAACTAAAGAGCCTCTTGATGAAAATGAAAGAGGAGAGTGAAAAAGTTGGCTTCAAGATCAACATTCAGAAAACTAAGATCATGGCATCTGGTTCCATCACTTCATGGCAAATAGATGGGGAAACAGTGGAAAAAGGAAAGTGGAAAAGCTGGCTTAAAACTCACATTCAAAAAACTAAGATCATGGCATCCAGTCCCGTCACTTCATGGCAAATAGAAAGGGGAAAAGTAGAAACAGTGACAGACTTTCTTTTCTTGGGCTCCTTTGGAGCCGATGATGATGGCAGCTATGAAATTAAAGGATGCTTGCTCCTTGGAAGAAAAATTATGACCAACCTAGACATCATATTAAAAAAGCAGAAACATCAATTTGCTGACAAAGGTCTGTATGGTCAAAGCTGTGGTTTTTCCAGTAGTCATATTTGGATGTGAGAGTCGGATCATAAAGAAGGCTGAGCGCTGAAGAACTCATACTTTTGAACTGTGGAGCTGGAGAAGACTCTTGAGAGTCCCTTGGACAGGAAGGAGATCAAACCAGCCAATCCAAAAGCGAATCAATCCTGAGTATTTATTCGAAGGACTGATGCTGAAGCTGAAGCTCCAGTACTTTGGCCCCTAATGCAAAGAGCTGACTCATTGGAAAAGTCCCTGATGCTGGGAAAGATTGAAGGCAAAAAGAGAAGGGGGTGGCATAGGTGAGACCGTTAGTAGGATCACCAACTCAGTGGTCTTGAATTTGAATGAACTCTGGGAGATAGTGAAGGATGGAGAAACCTGGTGTGCTGCAGTCCGTAGAGTCACAAAGAGTCAGACATGACTTAGCAACTGAGCAGCAACAGCAACTACAATATGCAGTCAGTTTTCAAAGCACTATACAAGAGCAAACTATATGTTGCATTTGTTTGGTATGTCTCTTAAAACTAACTTAATCTGTGATGATTTCCTGTCCCTCTATTTTTTTCTTGCCACCTATTGGTTAGAGAAATTAATCATTTGTTGGTAATCTGTAAAAAAAATTTTTATAAAATGGTAGGTGGTTCTGGAGCAGCACATCTTGTCCAGTAGACGTATAACATGAACCATAATGCAGGCCACATAATTAAAGTTTCCTAGTACCTGCATTAAAAAAGAAAAAGATGAAATTAATTTTGACTTATTTTGGTCAACTGAGGGTATAAANTATCATTTTAACATATTCAATATAAATAATTATATTTTACATTCTTAGTTTTCAAAATCTGTTATGTAGTACACACGTACAGCATATCTCAATTCAGAGTGGGAAATTTCAAGTGCTCAGTAGCTACCAGATTGGACAGTGCAGATCTAGAAGCTTGATCAGACTTAGGCTTGAATCTTTGTCAAGAACAATTCATAGGTGATGCTATATATTTTATTAATATATTGCATTACAGCAGGAGGCAGATGTCTGTTTTTGTATGTGTGTGTGTTAAGTTTTGTTTGTTGTCAGCCTTTCAACTCATGGTTTTAGCTGCTATTGATGATAATTGCCTACATTCATATCATTAATTATTGAAAATGGTGACTGTCTAATTCTGTCATTACTTTTGCATCTAATAGCAGAATTGTTCTATAAGGAAGAATTTTTCCTATTGGTTGGTTGCTTTCCTATTATTTTTTAATCACAGTTATACTTTGTTACTAATTTTTAAACTTAATTAAATAGTGACCAGAAAATGTGATCTGTATGTGATGCCCTTTTTAAATCTGTTGAATCTTGCTTTATGGCCTATTGTATGGGCCAAAAATATTTCATCTGTGCTTGAACAGAATGTTCGTGCCCCAGTTGTTGGGTACCTTGCTAAATATGATTATAAAATAAAACTTATTAATTATATCATTCACATTCTTGATGTCTGTACTGATTTTTTGTTTGATATGTCAGTTACTGAAAGAGATGAGTTACAATTTCTTCTATTATAATAGTGTATTTATTTATGTAATTCTATTGGTATTTGCTTTATATATTCTGGAGTTCGGCTATTAGTTATACACAACTTTGGAATTGTTATGTCTTCCTAGTGAATTGAACCTTTAATCATGTAGTGACCCTCTTTACCTTAGTAATACTTTTTGCATAAAAGTTTATCTTGTNTTGTTATGTCTTCCTAGTAAATTGAACCTTTAATCATGTAGTGACCCTCTTTACCTTAGTAATACTTTTTGCATAAAACTTTATCTTGTTTAATAGTAGTATTGGTTAGTATTCTCAGGTGCAAGTTTACTCATCCTTTTACTTTCAGTCTCTTCTTATATTTTATATGTCTTTTGGGAACATATGTAGTTGGATTTTAATACCGAAAAATCTAGACTGATAATCTTTTAAATTGTAAACGTGAGTCCATTTATACTTTCTTTTATTACTGATATAGCAGGTTTATTTCTACCATCTTTTGTGTTTTTTATTTTCATACTTTTCCTGCATCTTGTTGTTTTTGTGGTTCTTTTCTTCTCTTCATCCTGCTTGGTTTCTTTTCTTGTCCTTCTTTGGGATATATACACAATATATTTCTTTTACTGGTTATTCCAAAAATGTTAAGGTGCATATTTAACCTAAACCCCAAAGTTTAAAAAAAATTTTTATTGAAGTATAGTTGCTTTATAATGTTGTGATAGCAACATTACTGTGTAGCAAAATGAATCAGTCATATATAACATATATCCCCTCCCTTTTGGACTTCTTCCCATTCAGATCAACCACAGTGCTGCTGCTGCTGCTGCTGCTAAGTCGCTTCAGTCGTGTCCGACTCTGTGCGACCCCATAGACAGCTGCCCACCAGGCTCCACCATCCCTGGCATTCTCCAGGCAAGAACACTGGAGTGGGCTGCCATTTCCTTCTCCAATGCATGAAAGTGAGGTCACTCAGTCGTGTCCAACTCCATGGACTGCATGCAGCCCACCAGATTAAGTAGCTTTTGTATAGCAAAGGAAACCATAAACAAGATCAAAAGACAACCCTCAGAATGAGAGAAAATATTTGTAAACAAAGGAACTGAGAAAGGATTACTCTCCAAAACATACTAGCAGCTCTTGCAGCTCAATATAAAAAAAAAACTCAATCAAAAAACAGGTGAAAGGGACCTGGTCCCAGGTCCAGTGGTTGGGAATCTGCCTGCCAAGGCAGGGGACGTGGCGGTTCAATCCCTGATCTGGGGAGATCCCACATGCTGCAGAGCAGCTAAGCCCATGTGCCATGGCTGCTGAGCCAGCGTGCTGCAGCCGTGAAAGCCCGTCTGCTCTAGAGCCAGCTCTGCAGCAAGGGAAGCCACCATAATGAGAAGCTGGCACACGCAACTAGGGTGGCCCCTGCTCACCCCAAGTGGAGAAAGCTCAAGCAGCAATGAAGACCCACCCCAGCCAAAAATCAATCAATAAAAAAAAATTTTAATGGTGAAAGATCTAAATAGACATTTAAGTAGACATACAAATGGCCAACAAATACATGAAAAGATGCTCAACATACTAATTATTAGAGAAATGCAAATCAAAACTGCAGTGAGGTATCACACTGGTCAGAATGGCCATCATCAAAAATTTACAAACTATAAGTGCTGGACAGGTGTGGAGAAAAGGGAACCCTCAATGCACTGTTGATACAGCCACTATCACAGTATGGCTGTTCCTTAGAAAACCAGAAATAGAACTACAGTATGACCCAGCAGTCCCACTGTTGGGCATATACTCAGAGAGAACCATAATTCAGAGATATATGCACCCTAAACCCAATATTAAGTTACATTTACCCAGTTTCTTTATATGACAAGGACTTCTGAGTGTTTAAACGCTTATGAGTCTTCCTCAAGGGTGATTATTTGTTGATATTTTAGATCTATTTTTTAAAAATTCTATAGACTAGACATCCTTATTTTGTAAATAAATGTTTGTTTAGATTTATTCGTGTTTATCTTTTTGTTGTTGTTAGAATTCCAGCATCTCAAGACCTTTCTTCCAAATTACCTTCTTACTAAGGTACATAATTTAGAAATAACATTTAAAGGTCTCTTAGTATTTAATGCTATCAGTTTTTGTTTGTTTGAAATGTCATTATTTGCTCTCACACTTTAAAGATTATTTTATGTATTTCAATTCCAGCTTGGTGGTTATTCTTTTAGCTCTTTTTTAGTTAATTATTCCTCTGTCTTCTAAGTTTTATTGCTGTTATTGAGAAATTGGTTGTCTATCAGGTATCTGTTTTCTCTTTCTTGTGACTTTTATTTTTATTTTTTTTTTTTCTTGTGACTTTTAAAATATTGTCTTTGTCTTTGGTTTTCCAGTTTCCCCCATACTCTATATAGGGTGGTTTTCTTTTTTTCTTTTTTTTATTATCTTGCTTGTGATTTGTTGGGCTCCCCGAATATGACAATCTATAGTTCAACAAGCTTGAAAAGTTCTTAGCCATTCTTGTTTCAAATATTGTCTCATGTCTCTCTGTGTTCTTCTTCTGGAACTCTAATTAGGTATATTAAACATTCTTCCTTTGTCCTCTTTGTCTCTTAATTTCATTTCTTTTATGCCTCAATTTTGCATTTGAGTTAATTCTTTAGATCTCTTTTGAGTTCAAACTGAATTTTCACTTTAGGTTCATCTATCCTGCTGTTTAATTTGTCTACAGAGTTTTTAATTTTAATTATATATCCAGTTTCTAGAAATTCTATTAGGTTCCTTTTCAAATCTTCCTGCTCATAGAGTAGAATTTGGTTCTTATTCATATTTTTATATCTTTTCTTGTTTCTTTAACTGTTATTCTATAGCTATTAATTTTTTCTATCTTTGTGAAGATGAGTCTCATGCTTATAATTTTTGCTGACCCTTAATCACAGTGGCTTGTTTCCTATGTTCTGTGTTTTGATTGTGAGTCTGTGTTCATTTATCTCAAGATAGTTTTCACAGTTTAGCCA